>JAENPR010000032.1:2085000-2364418 GCA_018135685.1 Themeda triandra
AAAATAGCATGAGTTATTTCTTGCCATTTAGGATTACAAGTAAATGTAATAAAAAGATCTGGAGGTCCATATACACGACATATTGCTATACCATCATGATAATTTTGTATAGTGTAACGTCTTGAACCGACATGACTTGATGGTAGTAAAACTCTTTTTCCTATTTGGTGGCCTTCGTTTAGTCCCTTTTCAACAGCGTCAAATATACCTTGAAGATATTCAGCTCTTATTGGGCCACGTCAACTTTATTTTTTAACCATTCGATCCAAATCCAATGTCCACCGGGAGGCCTAGTAGCTAGTTTCTAGAGTCTTCGTCCCGTCCGGCCGTCCCGTCACTCGTCCTCGTGCTGGCCTGCAGCCGCCGTCAAGCCCGCCCTGACCAAGCAAAAAAAGTGGAGGCTGCACCGCACCCGGTGCCTCAGGCGGTCAGGCCTCAGACCTTCACCATGCAGCGGCGCCCAGTGCCGGTGCTCATCTGCCTTGTCGGCAGCCTGGCACAGACTCGCTCGCCAAGCACCGAGCTCCGGCCAGCGTGCAAGCTAAGCTAAAGCAAAATTCCCCAGTCAAATTTTGCTAGCTGCCGCTCCTGTTAGTGGCACTGTCTCACAATATCCGTGATATAGCTTCACAAACTGGATTTGTCAGAACCACGCTATTGCCGGCTGGCCGGCCGTTGCTGGCGACCTCGCGCCAACACCATCAAGGGAAGTAGATAACTGCCAACCTCCAATGCTAAAACAAAACTCTATTCTACCATATTCGAATCCTTTACCCCTATCCATCTTCCTGCCACAAATTATGCAAGCTGAGATCCCTATTACCTGGTATATCAGTGCATTTGTGTTTGATGAAATGCATTTGTGGTCATGCCTGTATCTGGTGAAGGCAGCATACAAGCTCCACAAGCTAGATGGTGGATAACAGTAAAAGTATTTCTTCTTTCCAGCTCACTTTTTCATGTGACTACTAGTAATAGACTAGAAATGACCGCGGCGTTGCCGCTTGTGGCCAGTCTCTAGACCCATTGTATAATTAAGTAGTATTATGTGTTAAGCTTTGATGTGAGTTTTTTTTTTTTTTTTTTTTTTTGAAAATCTGATCTGAGTTCTTTTATGTTAGAAATAGGCCGTCAATGGTTATGGGCCATTGCATAGTGTAAGTATAAGAGGCACCCCATGTTAATATCGGTTATGATAATATATTTTTTTAAAATATTAGCTAGATGGCTTTACAATTTTACGTGTATTTTTTTATAGTGTTTACTTATGAAAAGTGCTTTAATTATAATTGTTGTTAACCACTGCGTTAACTTTCCAGGCCATATTTTCATGTACCCAAACCATGGTATATTTTCATATACCCTAAACTATGATAAAATTCTAGACTCGAACCATAGCAAATTTGTAGATTTCATATTTTGATATAAACCATACTAAAATTCTGGAGTTAGCCATATTTCTATAAAGCCAAACAATGGTAATCTTTTTTTTTTTTTTTGTTTCAGTTCAGCCCGAAGCTAAATCATTCGACCCGGGCCGCCAAAACGGCCGCGGCGCACACAGGCCGTGCCCAGGCCGTAACGTGGGCCTGGGCCGGAAATTCATCTGCCCGCCTGGGCTCGTTTTGGCCCGTTTCGCCACGACCGTTGATCATGAATGGACGGCCGAGGACGCGCCCGCATCAATCAAAACCGGCCGGCCGACGGCCTCCCCCTGAAACCCTAGTCCATTTCCTCTCCTTCCCTCTCTCTCTCTCTCTCTCGCTTTTGAGGCGACGATGGTGACGGCGATGTGAGCAAGGACGGCGACGCGCTGTGCGAGTACACTGGCGCGGAGAGGAGGCGCGGCGCCGTCAAGCTCCTCTTGCCGGAGGTGCGTGCCGCCTCGACTGGCGCGCATCTCTGTCAAGCGCAGCTCAACGGTGCCCTAAGGCGCCTGTCAGCGTGCGCACGGAGAGTCATGGCGACGGCGGCGAGCTTCTTCGGCCCGACGGCGACCCCCTCGACCGTCGATGCGCTCGAGGAAAGCCAGCGCCATGCCGAGCGACAGGGACGGCGACACCGCTCGAGGACCAATTCCTCTGAGCGTGGTCGCTGCTAAGGAGCCAGCCATGGCGTCACCACGTCGGCGGCAACCGCGGCGGGCTTAAGGTATGTCCCGGCGCCCCAAATTGCTTAGGGTTAGGGTTCCTGGGATTTGGGGATTTCACTGTAGCTAGGGGTCTTATTGGGGATTTAGGATTCGGATTTGAGGTTTTTCTTAACTTTAGCTCAAATTCATCATCCCCTTCTTCTTGATGCTTGGCTGGAGAGGTGCTCCCATGCCCGTGCGTCGCCGCCGGCGAACGACGGGGAGAGTCGCAACGGTTCGGAGCGCTATTTCCGTAAAGCTTGAGGGCCTTTTTGAAGTTTTTTCCGAGAGGAGGCTGGACGGCAGGTTGTATTTCGCCAGAGTTCGAGGGTTTTTTTGCAAAATGGCCGGCGACCAACCGATCTGGGCCGTCCGCGCGACCGATCGGACGGCCGCGATTTGCCTGCGACGTGGCCACGTTCAGAGGCCAGAGAACGTTGCGCGAATCGTGTTTAGAAGATTTGTAATGGCCAAGACACTTTCCTTAACCATAGATACAACTACGGAGAAACTGAAAATTTAAAATTGCTCCCGTCCAGTTTACTGAACCCTCAGGCTCATACCTGTTAGACAATTGTATATAGGTATGCTTGAGATTACGTTTGTTGCTTTTACAATATCGATGTGAATTGCTGGACACGAGGTATATCAGTGCATATCAGCAATGCATGAACAAATGTTGTATATTGTATTCATATCAGGTTTCACATTGCCTTTAGCTCTTCATGCCTGTCTGTATTCAATTGTCATTAAAATAGTACTTTAACCAGGGATCATTGCTACCGCTGGATGTGTAAGGTAGCTGAAGATGTTACACTTGATTAAGAAAAAGAAGCAATGTTTAGTTGATGTCTTTAGAAGTTTAGATTCTTGGAATTAATGACCAGTCTTCTTTGATCTCAGATGTAAGAATTAGTAGTTGCTTACAATGATTCAATTGTGTGTCCTCATTATTTATTAGAGTCTTAAATGCTTCAATTTGTACCTAAGGTTCTATATGCACGTTAAGGTTGGTATAATTTGGAAGTGTATAGATAATTGATATGTGTTGTTTGTCTGAGCTCTGAAAAGCAGTAGCTTACAACTGCGTACACATAGAATTTATCAAAGTTGTAGATGTTTTTTCTATGGACGTGTAAAATTAGTATTAATTTGTAAGTCGAAGGCAAAATTTTGGCAGCAAGTATCTATCTTTCGTTTGATTTATCTTTATAAGAACATATAGTATTCCTCTGTTTTTCCCTGGTGTTACCTTGTCCATATATGCTGTGATATGCTCTGCTTAGCTTTTCACTCAAGTTCTATATGCTCAAATGACTGGGTTCAACAAAAGCAATCATATATTTAGAAAAAATAAACCTTCTCTCTTTTTAATTAAAAATAAACCCTTCTCATATATTCAATTATACATAGGCTAATTAGCTTCTAGGTTTCTTATTCATTCTCTTGCCAATGGGGAAACATGATTGTTTTTTCAAGGTTTATCGTTTCTATATCCTGTCTTTTCTTCCAAAAGAAATATGATTTCTGAAAAGCTTCAAAAGAGAATCAGCATTATGATTTTACACTGTAACAGGTTTACATGCTCAAATGAACAGAATAGTGGGAAGCTCAATGATGGCGCGCGCTTGCTCTATTGGGCCATCTTGCCAAGCATAAGCGTATATGGAGATCAATCAAGCTTACTGTATGTTGGTTTGAGTATGAGCATTTAATATTTTCCCCGGGCAACCTGCTAGGCAAAGTATACTATTCTGGTTTACAAAAGGTTGTATGCAATTCTGAATTCACAAAATAAAAAAGCAAAGTTGAACATAGATAAAACATGGGCAACAAAGGGAACACATGTGTGCTTGCCTTCAACTGTATGCTGGATTCTAGAGATAATTGCATTGATGAAACATACATCGACATCTTCATGTTAGGATCAAAGCTAGTGAAGATCACTTCATGTAGCATTGCATAGGTTCAAACATTGAGAGGGGGACAATAGTGGATGATGCAGTGTCTCTGAGAAACTACCACAACTGTACACATGTCAAAGCTCAGGGAAAGTGGACCTCCGGCTGCCCTCAAGTGTAGGTCCAAACTTTGTATCTGACTTCTGATCATTACACATTTTTTTTGTATAATTGTAGCGAAAGAAGTTACACAAGGGCGGTGCCGAGATGGCAAATTAACTCGGTATCGATGCATGTCCGTTCACCAGTGCTTCATTCATTAAAAATAGTATCCTCCTCGCTCCCCTGCTGCAACGGCGCCCCCTCCCCAACTACAGTCGAGGGCAAGGCCGGCCTCCACGCGCCAGATCTCGGGAAGACGGGGAGAAGGAGCTCAGCCGCCCGCGACGGGGAGAGGAACGGCCCTCGCGCCGCCCCAGCCTCCTCTGCCCTCGCGCCGCCCCAAATCGGCGGCGGAGGAGCTTCGACACGGTGATGGAGGTGCTGTCGCGTGCGGCCGCCGTGGCTCATGGCCACCACCGCGCGGGCAACCTCCGTAATCCACCGCCTCCGGCGAGGTTGATCGGTCGGAGATGAGCGGAAGCGGGTCAGCGGCGTCGACGGTGAAGACGCGGCCTCCGTCAAAACACGCATCGTCGAGCAGAGAGATGGGGATGGGTATGGCGACGCCCGGAATCACGCCGCCGTGCACACCGGCGCCTTCCTCTTATTCCCGGCGCGCTGGTATCGCACGGCGAGGAGGAGGCAGCTCGGCGAGGAGGAGGCAGCTCGGTGAGGAGGACGCAGCGGCTGGGGGCTCGTCCCCGCGGTGGCGCTTGGCTTTGTCCATGCGAGGTCGACCTCGTCGCGGAGCTTGAGCAGGTCGTGGAGGTCGTCCTCGTCGCAAGAACGGTGCTCAGCTTCATCCATGCGAGGTCGGCACTGTGGGAATCCAAGAGATGGATGGGCGAGTTGGGTGGAGACGAGCAAGAGACGAGAGTGGAGGGCAGGGGCGTCGGGTGGTGCGGCAATCCGATGATGGAGGCTGAGGCGGCGCTACAGGCAGGGAAAGAGTCACGAATCTTCTCGAGCTTGCGGCGATGCACGATACCACGGTAATGTTTAGCCTCACGATTTTAACTGGCGTCTGATCGGACGGTAGAAAATATCCACATGACGTGGCCCAATGTGCTGCCCCAAGCTCGGGCTGGTAAGAGTGGCCACGTCGCCTGCAAAATCTCGGCCCTTGGATCTCGATCGGATGGCTCAAGCCACTCCGCAAGTTGCTTTCATAGCACTGTTCATCTGGCAGGCATACTGTTCACTAGGAAGTTGCTAAGCGCACACGAGAGACGTACCAAAAAAGATAAAATAATCCCTTTTCCTTTTCCAGAAAATTTATAAATAAACTAAAACCACTCTAGAACGTACCTAAATATTTTTGACCCCTTCTTTGTCATCCAAAAAAAAAAATTTAAAATTCCTCTCATTTGTGTTTTATTGATAAACTTAGGAAGTTTATATCTCATCCATTCTAACTCCGAATCGCGTAGTTCTTTCACCAAAAAATCTTATAAAATAAAACCCCACATATTCAAATCTTTATCCCTAATTTTTCAACCTGCCTTTTTCATTATCTAAAAATCCAAAATAATATATGTTTTCTCTCATTCGTGTTTTATCGATAAACTTAGAAAGTTTATATCTCATCCATCCTAACTTCCAATCATGTAGTTCTTTCACCAAAACAATCTTGCAAATAAAACCCTACATATTAAAAACATTTCTCCTAATTTTTCACCCCTTTTTCATTATCCAAAAATCCAAAATAATCTTTAATTTTCTCTCATTCGCATTTTATCGAACTTAGGAACCTATCCGAACTCCGAATCCCATAATTTTTCAACGAAAAACTTCTAAAATAAAACCCTACATATCTAAATCATTTTTTTTCTAATTTTTGGTGGTACCCCATCTTCATCATACAAAAAACAATTTCTAGAAACAGTTTCCAAATTTCTCCCATTTGCATTTTGTAGATAAAATTAGAAAGTATATATCTCATCCATCTTAACTCTAAATCCCATAATTCCTCAACCAAAAATAATCTAAAACAAAACCCCTATATATTCTGATCTTTTTTCCTAATTTTTGTTAATTATCACAAATGCAAATAGCCCTTCTTTTTAACAATTCTATTGGCAACCTAATCTACATATACCAAGAATTTGTATCTTTTTCAAAGACCTTCAACATCTATACTCAGCGAGGAAGAAAGTTTAGATAGATCAACAGTCATCTCTTCTTCAATTACTAAATTAACTCACAATCACATATAAACGCAAATGCTACTGTTGTTATACTACCATTTTTTCAACGTAAATTCTAAAACTATAAAAACATACAAAATCACCATGCCAACCTTAAGATCCGTCATATAGTAAATTAATTCTACTAATAATATATATAATATTATTTTTCTCATTGATAAATCATAAAACTGTAAACCACCATAAAATCAACACAAGCAGATCAAACATTGCTCGTGCATCTACTATCGCTTGCTTTGATAATCGCCCGTAGCATAAATATGGATTAGGTTGATTTGGTCTATAATGCATATGGTATTTATAGAACTCATGTATTGTTACTGTATTTCTTTTGTTGTTCATGCTTGTTGATGATTCTTTTTCATGATAAGGTATGCCTAGTTGGAAACCTCGTTCACCATATGGAAATAATAATGGATATTGTAGTGCCATATATGCTGGATGAAATATTGATATACGTTGAAGTCCTTCGTATTTGTTACTAACAATGATATCTCTTTTATAATTTTCTAAATTTAGTTCACCAACTACTAACATTGCTAAGTCTTCAGTATGTGGCATTTCATATTGTATAGGATCACCCTTATTTGCTCCTATGATACGTATACTAATATCAATGCCTTTATGTTCTTCTAGAATATCACGGGCATGACGGAATTTTTTTACTAATGGATTATGTTCATCTAGTAAATTTTTAAGTTTTTCTATGATATATGGGTTTAGATCATGTTCTTTAGGGTCTTGTTTAGTCATTGCTTGGATTCTATTTTGAATTTCATTTTTTAGTATCATATATATATAATTCTAGAAACTTTGGTATGTCATTTGGTCGAGGTAGTAATGATCCTATGCGATGGTGTATTTGTCCATTTATTCGGAAGACATATGGCCCATTGCCTTTGTTTATGTTGTTATCAATATTTCCCCCCATTGATGTGAATGCAAACAAACTATTGTACTGTCTTATTTTTGGGATAAATTGTTTTGATAAATGATTTTCCTTATTATTAAGAAGCATGGATAAAAATTCTGGAGGTTGTTTGAATGTTGGTATTTTAATTTTTCCATTTTTACAACAATTAGAATATGTTGTTTCTTTACATTTTTTGCTCTCTGTTTTATTTTTCTCACTGAGCCAAAATATTGCATTACAATATTTACAGCTATATGTTGGCAAACCTAGAAAGGATCTATGTATATATGATTCTTTTAAATGTTGGATATATTCTGGTGTGAAATATACCATTCCATGAGATGAATGAAGATATGAATGAGTCAGTTCAATATTCAGGCATCGTCTTTTTGATGCTTCCACTTTGTTTTCATCACAATCTAGTTCTCTCTTTCTTTCCTTCTGTGATATTTTTTCCATTCGAATTTTTCTCATTCTTTTTGTATCAGGCTGTATATTATGCGGTTCTTCAAGCGGGATTTTTCTTTTTCTGTATACCATGGCTATATATATCGAATCATGACCATAGGTAGATATGGTTAGTAATCAATTTAATTATGTAACCACTAAATACTAAAGGTAAAGGGGAAACAACTTAATTTCTAAACACATATTTCTATACTGCAAAAAGAATGTTACTAGAGATTTAGATTTGAATACAGTATGTATATATATATGAAGCTTACCTTTTGTTTGTCGGTCTCTGCTTTCCTGTCCTTTTTTTTTATTGAAACCTGTATGATTAAATGCAAAGTAAAATAAGTGATGCATACTTAAGATTAACATGAATATATGTTTATGTTTATAAAAAATACTTAGCAAAAGAAAGTGAGAAAGGAGCTGTTGCTAAAATAGCTGCTTCTATAGCTTTGGCATATGGTTTGAAGGGCCTATCCGCATTCCTTTCAGAAGCACAATTAGCAACTCATTTTGATTATGTTGAATGAAAAGAAAATGGAGAACTTGATTCTAGGAAAGGGAGAATATGTTGTGCTCAGCCATGTGTATGGTGGAACTGATGACCAGCTTGTGCTTAAGGATTCTCTAGGAGCTGTCTGAAATGCAGTTCAGGCTGCAGGATGTATACAGGCTGCATTCTGAATTATTTTATTTAAGGAAAAGAAAGAGATGGCTCTTCAGAACATCAGTGAGACAAGAGCAGTTTCAGATGGTATGCTGAAGAAAGTTGCATTATCTATCCAGAAGAACTTCAGGTGGTGGAAAAAGCGGAATAATGTTGTCAGGATACAGGCAAGGCCGCGCCGTCGTCGTCCATGGCTGGAGATCTTGCGGCCGCCGGCGTGGGGCCAGGACGCGTACGACAGAGCTCGAGTCGCAGGACGCGGCCGGCGCCGTGGAACCAAGGCGTGAATGCCGGCGTTGAACGTCGCCGTGGGGGGCCGCCGGGAGGGGCGCGGTGGCCTGGGCTCGGGGGCAGGGAGACGGGAGCGGAGGCGAGCATACGGCCGCGGTCCTGGGCTCGGTCGTCGTCTGCCTTCTATTCAAGATCGCGACGGGCGGCGCGGCCACGCGAGTGAGGCGAGGAGTCGGGGACACCACCGCCAGAAAGAGCCGGTCGGGGCATTTGCGTCCCTACCACCATTGCCGCTCGATTTCCTATTTGGAATGGTCTATTTTTGGATTGACGGGGAGAAAACGAACAGATTAGAAGGAGTACCTGTTGCTCACGTCGCTTTCTATGGGATCCACTTGCGGCTTGCCTCCTTCCTTGATTGAAGGGATTGTTTTTTGTTTGCGTTGTTGACCGGAAGACGAAGGGCGTGCGGCTGGTATAAATATCTCATGGATAGAAAGATGAAAGGGTGCTGTGAATATTCTGGAAGTGAATATTCTGGAACTCACCACGGGCGACGCGAATGCATGCGGTGGCCGCAGTTTCTACCGTACGTTTGAAATCGCATGGCTAAAATATTTTTTATGACGTGGCCTAATGAGATCACCGAGCTTGAACTCGGGTTTCGATAGGTGAAGATTACGAGGTATTTTAGCCACTTGTCCCATGAACGCAATTTTTTTAGATAATGGATAAAAGTATCCGGCCTCTACATCCTGTCCCATCAACGCATATGCTTAGTTTATTTTGATTTCTTCCATTGACCGTTTTGAAGTATTGTAGTAATTTTTTGCCAATGGCTTCATATTGCAGGATCAACGTGTCCACTAATAAGTACCAAGTAATTAACCTGCCGACTGGCATTAACTCGACAAGGTATGAAGAATTCCGTCTTGGAAAATCAGTGGGTGGGGTACATTTTGCGGTGGCTGGTCAGCAGGGACTCCAAGTTTGGTTCCTGGATGAGTCCAACAACAAGACGGAGTGGGTATTGAAGCATATTGCCAGGCACCCATTCAGTCATGTTCAAACTGATAGGCCATGGATTTTACAAGCGGGTTCCTACGCCTATGACGACAATAATGATGATGATCAAGAAGAAAACAACAAGGAACCAACAACAACGGAAAATGATTTCGATTGGGACTCTGATGTTGATAATGCCGCTGACACTGATCTTGAATGGGTTGAAAAATATTTCTGGCTGTATTTTGTAGTACTTGGATTCCATCCTTATAGAGATATTGTCTCTTTGGTTTTGTCGAGGTACAAAGTCGTGGCGTATTATTTTAATAGCTCAAAGATTCAACATTTGGGAGAGCTGTTCATCGGATATCATTATCATGAAATACAGGAGGGTTTCATATACACACCTACATGGGTTGGAGAGTTGCCTGGGGCCAATTATCTAGTAAGAAAAAGAAACTCGTACAGTGTAGAGGAAGAGGAAGATGACTACAGTACAGAGGAAGAGGAAGATGACTGGCTGCATAGTATAGAGGATTAGTATGTTGTATGCCTGATTTCCTGCATGCTTTAGAGGTCGTGAGCCAATACAACAGTTGCCATGTGTCATAAAGATGGTGGAGTGGAGCATGTTCCACCAGAAGCAGAGAAGGCGAGTCACAATATGGTTCAGTGAGATGGAGTGCTCTGGTAATAGGCCGCCAGAGCAGAATAGGATTAACCTTTTTAACCGGGGTCTTTTGCGCTGTTGCCCCTATTCTGGAGCTCAATAACTCGTTTGTCCCTGTTTTTTGCGTTTTGCTCGTTTGCCCCTATTTTTTGAAAACGAAGCCGCTGCTTGCCCCTAATCCGTGAAGTGGACTTAACACCGCTAAGTCAAGGGTAAAAAGACCGAAATACCCTCAACATGAATACTAGTGTTAATTGCTTGTTTGCCCCTGTTTTTTTTGACAGATTTAGTTTGCACTTATAAATTCAGCATAATATTTGGTCAATATATGAAACATCCTCAATTTTCCGCGAAGGGAAAATCCACATAATGATATACAACGGTTGATAATCAATCCCATACATCGAATTCGAGAATACGAGTAGAAGTAGAAGGGTTTACATTAATAATTACAATGCCACATCGGCGCAAACAAAGTATTTCTAACATCCGAAAACGGCTTGCGAAGGTAGAAGTAAAACGCGGAAGCAGCTTCAATCTCCAACTTGAGCGCGGGCACGAGACCTTCTAATCCTTTCAATCCTAACATCACGGAAAATCTGCACACCGCCGGATGTGTGCAGCCATGGTCAAGACCGAATGAGCTTTAGTGGAAAAGAGAAAATAAAGGGATCTCGCGATCCTATATTTGGCGTGGTTTGCATCCTAGCGCATGCGAGGTAGCAACAAGTATAGTAATAATAATAATAATAATAATAATAATAATAATAATAATAATAATAATAATAATAATCAAGTTTAACACATTCCTAAATCCCACACACACATCCATCCACCATCCCATCCATCCCATCCACACATCACCACACCTCACACCCCACACACCACACCCCACCACGCTTCACATGGCCGGCAAGACGACTCCCTCTCGTCGGGCCTCAACGACCCAGCCTCCCGGGCTCACGGCCGGATGTAACATACCCATATCCCAAGAAAGGCGAAGACTCCTCTCCTAGTCAAGCAAGCATCACACGGGATCGGGTCCATAGCCAATGAGTCGGCTATGTATCGATCGATCAACCATACACACTCGGAGAGGTTTCACTATTCCACAAGATAGCCATCATAGGTGTGCCCACCTAGGCGGATATCGATCGCCATAAGCCTAGAGCGAATACCATCCCGCCACTCGACCCGGCCGCCGAGACCGTGAGACATAGTACCAGCCTCGGGGGTCACTATGTTGGTTAAGGAGGGTGTGAGCACTCTCGGCCCGTACCTCCCGACACATCCGCTTACTCCAGGACGGTAATGGCATTCGTTCTACCGGATGGTTAGACCGTCTCCCTTCCCATTAGAGAGCGAGTGGAAAGTAAGCGTCCAATGATCCGGTCACTAGCCCTCAAGTCCTTAGGTATTGGCCGAGACGGCGATATCTCCCCGTATGGGCTAATCTTTAACGTGCCGCCACGGACCCCATTCCCACGGCTCCACCTCCCGTGAGGTTCGCACAATAGAACTCCTCGGTCCTCACATGTACCCGCCAGGTACTCTCACAAAGCGGGGCACCCGGCCGTGTCCTCTCGGCAAGACTCGCTCGAAGCTCGTCGTAATCCCTGTCCGCCGACTCAACCCTCACCACACACCCAAGACTCACGCAAAGACACCGCTCATCACCATAACCACAAGTCCGGCATCCCAAGCCAAACCATTCCCGGGGTTCACCACCCGCATCACATATACAATGCAAAGTGGAGTTATAATAAGTATGGTGATAATAAATGCAAGCACGCAGAAGGGCGGTAATATATATAAGTGCGAGCGCAAGGCTGGGTAACATGGTAAAAGGGCTTCGAACAAGGTAAATATAGCTCAGGCAATATCATGCATCATATACTAGCAAAGGAATAAATATAAAGCGCTAGCAATTCTACACATGCAATGTCTAATAGGATTCTCTAAAAGAGGGTGCTGCCATGACACCTGCGATGTCGAAGAAGTAGTGGTACGGATCCGCCAGTAGTGGTACAAGTCCTCCGTAGTCGTTCAACAGGTTCTCTCCCTCGTGTTCGTGGTCTCCCTCCTCAGTTCGTTCCTCTCCCGAATCGACTCTGAAACCGAAACGTAAGTCACGTTAGCGACTCCTATAGAATCCACGAAGAAGCAAATGAAATATAGAAGAACCAAATGCACTCAAACATAGCTTCAGATTATTGTGCTCGATTTATAGAAAATTTAAGTACCTTGATTGTATTTTTCGAAGCCACAATGAATTAGTTATGAATTTACGAAGCCGAAACAGATTTAGAAAAAGATTAACACAAGGTTAAATATCAGCCGACACGTGGCATCACGGGGCCCACCACGTGGCATAGAGGGGCGGCGAGTTGGCAAGGCCGCGACGTGGCGATGACGTGGCACCGACATGTGGGGTCGGGTGACGTCATCGCGACGTCGGCGTTGACCGAGTCAATGGTCAAATGGGCCGAGAATGGGCCGAAAAGGGCCGACATTGGACCGAAACAGGGCTAGTGGGCCGGTGCGGGGCTGGGCCGGGCCCAACACGTGGCTGCACGGGAACTCGCCACGTGGCGCTATTGGATGCAGGTCGGGCTGGTGTACGGGTTTTGGTTCACGGTGGGCGCGGCGTGGAACCCACTGTCGCCGACTTGGTCCACCAAGGACCGGGTGCACGAGAAAGCTAAAAGGGCTCCCCTGGTTCACGGGGGTCTCGGTGCACGGTGGACAGCTCACTTGGGACCCACCTCGAACGGCTTGGTCCACATGGACCACGTCCACACACTAGGCGTCCGGTTCTCATCCCCATCCTCATCCCGCCGCTCGCGTCGCGCGCGCGGCCAAGGGTGGCCGGCGGCGGCACGGCGGCGCGTCTGCGCGCTGGGGCGGTGCTCCGGCCTCGACGGCGAGCGCTTCAGCTCCGCGACGCCTAGGTGAGCCCGTAGGTCAGTGGAACGGCGGCGTGGCGTGCTCCACATGGCCGGCGGCGATGGCGGCAACACCACGGCGACGGCGCTCCACGGCACTTGACTTGGCAGAGTGAGCAAAAACGCACGGCGGCGCGTTCCTTCATGACGGCGGCGCGCGACGGCGCACAGCAGCGGCCATGGCGGATTGCGGCGTGCTCCTTCACCCCAGCGGTCTTTGCGGCGTGCGGCCGGGCCGCGGCGCGGCTCGGACGGCGCTCCTCGGCAAGCGAGGTGGCCGGAACCGGCCGGGCGCAAGGGCGCCACGGTGGCGTCCCGGGACGTCCCGTGCGGCCTCAACCTCCGACGGCGAGGCAAGGCGGTGCTCCCAGGGGGTGTCTCGGGCCCGCGGCGTGCGCATGGGATGCGCCTCGTCGCGGCGGACATGATCCCTGGGATCCAGTGTGTCCAATACGGCCGGTGATGGCCGGAACGATGGCGCGCTCCGTGGCTTGGCATGGCCACGGCGCGGCGGACATGGAGGACAGGGCGGCGGCGTATGGTGGCGCCGCACACAGGTGGCCAGGGCTGGTCCGTGCTGGTGTGTGCGTGTGTCCAAGAGCTAGGTGGAGGCTCGGCCTACGCGCTCGAGGCGCCATGACCATGTAGCAAGGACAAGGCTTGGAAAGGGGAACGGCGATGCTCACCGAGACGTGTAGTCGAGCAAGGCGTGGCGTAGTTCGGCGGGTTGGTGGCGAAGCAGCTCCGTCGGCGTCGCGGCTCCGGTGTGGAGGACGCCGTCGAGATGACGCTGCTGGGACAAGGCATGCTCGCGTTGCAGCTTGACGTCGCGAGCAGAGATGTCGTCGTAGTCGATCGGCAAGGTTTGGTTCAAGGCTTGGCGTGGGTGAAGCCAAGGTGTCCGGCCGGTCGGCTCCGCTGCAAGGCATGTCCTTGGGCTCACGGTAGTTAGTAGTCAGGTTCACATGCAAAAGCAAGGCAGCAAGCTTGGCTACGGTGGTGCTTACCCTTGCTGTGTTGATGGCCAAGGCACAGAAGGTTGCCGGCGGCGAGATGGTCAGCAAGGGCGACGACGAGTGATGGACGACGGCCGTCGGTGGTGTCTTCCGGCAAGGTGGTCGTGGCTTTGCTGCGGGCGACGTAGCCGGTGGCCGGAACGGCGACGACGCAGTGCAGCGGTCCGGCGAAGTCGCGGCAACGAGGACGAGGTCGCGTGGCGAGGCGGTATCGTGGCTCCGGATGTTGCGGTCCGGCGACGCAGACGGATCAGGGACGATGAGGCCGGCGTGCGCGAGGACGGGCGTGGCGCGTGCACGGACTCGTCGTCGAGGCTCGTGGATGTAGAAGAAGACGCGGCGTCGGCTTGAGGGAGCAGCGGCGCGGGGAAGCGCGTTGTCGCGGAAGGAGAGGGTCACGGCGTCCTGGGGCTCGACGTGGCGCGAGGCTTCGACGGCGCTGCAGCTCCGGCGAGACTCTGGGCGACGGCGTGGGCAGCAGGAGCGAGCGAATTGGTGGTGGCGGATGGATCTCCAAGGCGATATCGCGGACGGCGAGGCGAGCTGGGTGCGATGGCGAGGCTTGGAGCTGCTGCTGTGCCGCGGCGAGGGAGCAGGGAAGCAAGGAAGGCGGCGCTGGAAGGGAGAAGGTGGAGGGCTCGGTGGCGGCGGCTGCTGGGAGTTGGTGAGGGCGCCGGCCGCTGGTCCTTTTATAGCGGCGCGCTAGGGTTCGGAGGGTAGCGGCCATCCCATGCGTCCGTGCGGGAGCTGGGACACGCGGTGCGCATCCCACGGGCGGCGGTACGGACGCCGAGGCGCGAGGATGGGACAAGCTGTGGCGTGTGCTATCGTCGGACGGACGGCGTCGCTCCGTCGGACGGAAAGCAGCGTGAGGGCGGCTCGTACGGAGAGAGAGGAGAGGGCGCTTGCGACGGAAAAACAGACGGTGCCTGGGATCCTCTCTTCCCTAGCTTCTGACGTGTGGGTCCCGAGTGGATGACGTCCTTCTCTTGTGCGTCGATCGCACGCGACCCTTGTCGTAGTGGCTGGCCAGTGGGGCCACACACAGGAGCATGCAAGGGCGGCGGCGTTAGCGTCGCACGTGAGAGGCAGGATGGGAACCGCGTTCTGCGCTAGCTGGGCCGCTCGGTGGAAAAGCCGAGAGCGATTTGGGCTGGGTAATGATCGAAGTTTAGTACCGGCCCGTGCATGAATGTTTGCCTATTTACTTGGTTCGTATAAATCCAAGGGAACGTGTACAGCAGCGTGCACGTTCGTGCTGCCTGCTGGCTTGCCTTGCGGCGAAGAGGGAGGCCACAAGCTAATATAGCGACGGGTAGAGTTCTCGTGATCAAAGGAAGAAACGCAGTAGCATGCATGTGTAGATCGATGGTTGGATTAGGAGCATCGTCATCGTCATTGGGTGATACAGCATGGATGCGTGCTACTTCGTGATTTGGCCTTACGTGCTTCATGTAACTCGGCACTAGTGCATGCGTGCCAAGGAATTAAGTAGAGAAGGACTTCGTAATTAAGCTCCAGGATTCTTAGGGGATGACTGCAGCTTCACGATGTGGTCGTTGTTGGCGGCAAGCACGAACGTTGTGTGTGGTGAAGTCAGACAGGACCCGGCTATGGCATGATCACGAGGGCGATGACATAACAAACGCCCGTGTCACGGTCTGTCGTTGTTACGGTCACTGGTTTGGGACAAAGGGAGGATAGGGCGAGCTAGGCCATATATGTGTCATTTGTAGTCAAGGTTCACGTCATGGACAATTTCACATAGTGCAATATCCATTAATGACTTTGTATTATATACATATGTTTTATGCCATGTCTCATAGGTTTAATATTTCATGGTGGTCATAAATAGTCTTAGGTCATGTTAGGGTATTATTCCCCATAATACTATGTATATATATTTGTATATTTATTTATTATATAAATAAATATGTGTTTGTTGACTTGATATTCAATACAAAGGAAAAACCCAATAAGATCCAAACCAAACATGTTGCATATAATATTAATAGTGCTAGCATAGGCTCATTAGGGTCTAAGGTTCATAACGTAGGGGCTAACACTAGGGCATACTATGGTTATGGGTTGGTCATAGACTCTCACCGTAGGTATAGGAGGTTTCCCCTAAGGTCCTATTCACATGTGGCTTAAGAACTATATTAAGACACATGTGATGTCGTTGCATCACAACGCTTAACAACAAAACATAGATGCTTTATATGCAAACTAGTAGGGTTTCTTATACGACAAACAACATACATGGGTTTATTTAGAAAAATTTTTGTAGTTCGGATTTTTGGGATGTTACAGTCCTACCCCCTTATCAGAATCTCGTCCCCGAGATTTAAGGTGTGTAGTACTCCACGAAGTAGTAAGGTGACACTTATCCATGAATCTGACTTCCAGTTCCTCATAGCTTGAAGTAGTTGTTCCACCGAGTTGCAGGAGTGAGTAGCGAAGTCTTGATTTCTTGTCTAGGTCCATAATTGAGTGTGTACAGGTGTAGTGTTTGTGTAGGTGCACTAGGTATTTCTTGAGGTTTCCTGAAAGGGCACTCTGACGATGTCGAGGAATTGTCATTGTAGGATGTTTCATAACAGGGTTTAGCATGTGGGAGGAACACATATTAGTTTAGGCCATACCATGTCTTTTTAAATTTAAGAGGTGTGGTTTAGGCTCCTGATTTCGATCCAGGGTCCAGTGGGTTATGAGTTCACCACACTTCCGCTGCGCTACTTTGATAGGCGTAGTTGCTATCCTGCTTTTAGTCGGCGTAGCCGCTTCAAAGGATCTTGCAAAGGTTATTGTAGTCCTTTGCTTTACTTGGTGACTTGATCCAAATTTTGTACAGGGTATCCAAGATGCATAAGCAATTCTAGAGTCATCGGTTGGGGTTGTCGTTCATTGGACTCTCTTTGTCATGGTTATTTTCAAAAAATCTTATTTTAAAAATCGATAGTGATTTTATAAGCTTTAAAGTCCAAGAGGGATTTTGAAGAGGTTTGAAATCAATGTGAGTTTTAAAATCAAATACTTTTGAATGGCTTTGTTTTGAAACCAAAACTTCATTTTGTGTGTGTTCAAATTAAATAGTTTTGAATCATGGTTTTACTTTTTAAACAAAGCAAGACTCCTTTTCAATCATTTAAAATATGGGTGGTTTTGGAAATGGTTCAAAATCACTTGCTCATTTTGCAAATCTTGGTTTTCGCAATCAAATTTGGTTTTCGAAACTAGGTTTTGAAAAAGTTCCTTTTTGAGGACGAGTTGCAAACAAAACCTTTTCACAATTATTTTATTTAGCAAACGTGTTGCAATTCATTTTGAAGGCAAGGTATATTTGGAAAAGGATTGGCTCTTTGGTTGAAATGGAAAGCTTTTAAAATGAAATTCGAGCCAATTGTTCTTTGGTTCGCAAACATTTTATTAAAGGTTGGTGTGCAAAACAAAACTTTTGTTTTTCAGAAATTATGTTCGCAAATGATTTTTGCAAAATGTTTGGAATGGGAACTGGTTTTCCAATTCATTTGGAAGCTAGATTTTTAAACTATTTTCTTTTAGATTTATAATATTTTGAAACCATGTTTGTTTTGAAATGGAATTACTTTTGAAGAGAGGGAAACCTTTTGGCAACAAGATAGGGAAGGTTGTTTTGGAATAGCATGGGGTGATGGTACGAATCGGCCATTAGAATAGCTTAGTAAGAATATGTCATGTTGACCTAGTATTTTCAGTTAGTGGTTTGTCATAAGGCGATTGTCAAAGAGATATTCTCGATGATCCGAGATAATATGCCACTAATCATGGGGGTTCTAACAACGGTCTTGTTGCTGGGTTGTTCCCATTGTCTTTACTGTTCTAACTCTTGGCCGGGTCCACAACCATTTCCTTTAGTAATGGTTTTATAATCCAAAGGGTTGACCTATTCAAGCCAGATCGGCTATGCTTGGTATGGGTACTAGTTCTAGGTGGTCACGTAGCTTAGGTGACTTCTCGGGGTAATATTGGATTGCTAGCTTTGAAGTAGCAACACATCTAGCTTTTGTAAGTCCTTGAGTAGTCCTTCCTTGCAGCATTATTGTTGTTCTTCAGCCTGTGTTTCTAGGAGTCATGTTCATCGAGTCAGCTCTATAGCTAGAAGATGTGGGTGTGTCAAGTAGCTTCCTTTAATAGGGTCTCCATTGGGTAGTAGAATGTGAAGCTATTTCTTCCAAAGGTTTGAGTCCTATGGGTGGCATGCGACTATCACGATAACAGTCCATGGTGATTCTAGGAGGGGTTGAGTAGCGGTTCAGGTAGGTAGAACATGGGTTGGACATTTAGTAGCATGGTTCATGGGATTTCAGGGTCATGTGCTGGTGACATAATTATTAGCAAGTTTATATAATGATCAGATGATTTCAACAATTTAAAGGAATTTAATCTATCCTACACTCAAACAAAGAAGCATGAAGAACCACAAAAACCGATAAGATCCAAGCACTCATTACATTAGGTTGATTACAAGGCGATATCCTTGGTAGCTACACCAAAAGATCCGCGAAGAAAACGTACTACGCGTAAGTAGCTTAAAATGGTAGACATTCTACTCTACTCATGGTACAACTTCTAGCTACACATGGCTTATTCTAATCATCCTCTTCCTACCCCCTTATCATGATGAGTCTTGTCTAAGAACTAGGTAGGTGGGGTTGAAGAACTTTCTTCCATCTACATGGTTGGGCATGAGTCAGGAACTTTCTCTATATGCATTGGCGAGCTTCCTCCTATTTCAGGGTGGATTCAGGTGCAGGCTGGAAGTAAGCAACGATGGTGAGGTTTAAAGGCTCTAAAGCAAATCTTTCTTCACAGGGCTCCTTTTGATAGCGCTTTAGCAGCTTGGTGTGTTCATGAGTCTATCCTAGAGAAGTAGGTGTTTCTCTAGTAATCATCGAGGTTGTCATCAGTCCCTTTGCCTAGATGTGTTCGGCTTCATCCCATTACCCTATGGCACTTCTAAAGGCATCGAGGGCACGGGGTAATAGACGGCAGGAGGCCATGCTCGAAGAGTTCGTACGCATGAATAGTCGTATGGACAATAGGTTGCATAGCGTAAGGGTGTTCTACCTTAGGAATGGTACAAGGCTTTGGTACGGCGTTTCCTTTCCTAGGAGATTCTACGTGGTCATCATATAGTAGACTTCGGCCTTCTAGGCACTACCTATTTGTGGCACGTCTATTGTCAGGGGCTCTAACTCTTGAAGCACTTCTTGTAGTACTTGGGCATATCCATCAAGGTACTTGAGGTAGAAGGCATGCTTCTAATAGATCACCATCATTTGCATTGGAGTCCAAGAACATGGTCAGCAAGTCCATTATAAGAGGTAAGCCATGCACGAAATGGTGCAAGGTCGGTAATATAACCGAAAGAAGGGCTGGTTCATCCTATTCTATCGTCCAATCCTAAGGGTCTCGTCCTAGGGTCAAGTATAGGAGCTGATACCAACTGAAACATCCTCAATTTTCCGCGAAGGGAAAATCCACATAATGATATACAACAGTTGATAATCAATCCCATACATCGAATTCTGAGAATACAGAGTAGAAGTAGAAGGGTTTACATTAATAATTACAATGCCACACTGGCGCAAACAAAGTATTTCTAACATCCGGAACAGCTTGCGAAGGTAGAAGTAAAACGCGGAAGCAGCTTCAATCTCCAACTTGAGCGCAGGCACGAGACCTTCTAATCCTTTCAATCCTAACATCACAGGAAAATCTGCACACCGCCAGATGTGTGCAGGCCATGGTCAGCACCGAATGAGCTTTAGTGGAAAAGAGAAAATAAAGGGATCTGGCGATCCTATATTTGGCTGTGGTTTGCATCCTAGCGCATGCGAGGTAGCAACAAGTATAGTAATAATAATAATAATAATAATAATAATAATAATAATAATAATAATAATAATAATAATAATAATAATAATAATCAAGTTTAACACATTCCTAAATCCCACACACACATCCATCCACCATCCCATCCATCCCATCCACACATCACCACACCTCACACCCCACACACCACACCCCACCACGCTTCACATGGCCGGCAAGACGACTCCCTCTCGTCAGGCCTCAACGACCCGCAGCCTCCCAGGCTCACGGCCGGATGTAACATACCCATATCCCAAGAAAGGCAGAAGACTCCTCTCCTAGTCAAGCAAGCATCACACGGGACTGGTCCATAGCCAATGAGTCAGCTATGTATCGATCGATCAACCATACACTCTGCAGAGGTTTCACTATTCCACAAGATAGCCATCATAGGTGTGCCCACCTAGGCAGATATCGATCGCCATAAGCCTAGAGCGAATACCATCCCGCCACTCGACCCCGGCCGCCGAGACCGTGAGACATAGTACCCAGGCCTCGGGGGTCACTATGTTGGTTAAGGAGGGTGTGAGCACTCTCGGCCCGTACCTCCCGACACATCCGCTTACTCCAGCACGGTAATGGCATTCGTTCTACCGGATGGTTAGACCGTCTCCCTTCCCATTAGAGAGCGAGTGGAAAGTAAGCGTCCAATGATCCGGTCACTAGCCCTCAAGTCCTTAGGTATTGGCCGGACAGCCGATATCTCCCCCGTATGGGCTAATCTTTAACGTGCCGCCACAAAGACCCCATTCCCACGGCTCCACCTCCCGAGGTTCGCACAATAGAACTCCTCGGTCCTCACATGTACCCGCCACGGGTACTCTCACAAAGCGGGGGCACCGTGCCGTGTCCTCTCGGCAAGACTCGCTCGAAGCTCGTCGTAATCCCCGTCCGGCCGACTCAACCCTCACCACACACCCAAGACTCACGCAAAGACACCGCTCATCACCATAACCACAAGTCCGGCATCCCAAGCCAAACCATTCCCGGGGTTCACCACCCGCATCACATATACAATGCAAAGTGGAGTTATAATAAGTATGGTGATAATAAATGCAAGCACGCGAAGGGCGGTAATATATATAAGTGCGAGCGCAAGGTCGGGTAACATGGTAAAAGGGCTTCGAACAAGGTAAATATAGCTCGTGCAATATCATGCATCATATACTAGCAAAGGAATAAATATAAAGCGCTAGCAATTCTACACATGCAATGTCTAATAGGATTCTCTAAAAGAGGGTGCTTTGCCATGACACTGCGATGTCGAAGAAGTAGTGGTACGGATCCGCCGCAGTGGTACAAGTCCTCCGTAGTCGTTCAACGGGTTCTCTCCCTCGTGTTCGTGGTCTCCTCCTCGTTCGTTCCTCTCCCGAATCGACTCGAAACCGAAACGTAAGTCACGTTAGCGACTCCTATAGAATCCACGAAGAAGCAAATGAAATATAGAAGAACCAAATGCACTCAAACATAGCTTCAGATTATTGTGCTCGATTTATAGAAAATTTAAGTACCTTGATTGTATTTTTCGAAGCCACAATGAATTAGTTATGAATTTCGAAGCGAAACAGATTTAGAAAAAGATTAACACAAGGTTAAATATCAGGCTGACACGTGGCATCACAGGGGCCCACCACGTGGCATAGAGGGGCGGCTGAGTTGGCAAGGCTGCTGACGTGGCGATGACGTGGCACTGACATGTGGGGTCGGGTGACGTCATCGCTGACGTCGGCGTTGACCGAGTCAATGGTCAAATGGGCCGAGAATGGGCCGAAAAGGGGCCGACATTGGACCGAAACAGGGCTAGTGGGCCGGTCTGGGCTGGGCCGGGCCCAACACGTGGCTGCACAGGAACTCGCCACGTGGCGCTATTGGATCTGGGTCGGGCTGGTGTACAGGTTTTGGTTCACGGTGGACTGGCGACTGTGGAACCCACTGTCAGCGACTTGGTCCACCAAGGACCGGGTGCACAGAAAGCTAAAAGGGCTCCCTGGTTCACGGGGTCTGGTGCACGGTGGACAGGCTCACTTGGGACCCACCTCGAACGGCTTGGTCCACATGGACCACGTCCACACACTAGGCGTCCGGTTCTCATCCCCATCCTCATCCCCTTCGCTCTGTCGCGCGCGCGACCAAGGGTGGCCGGCGGCGGCATGGCGGCGCACGCGAGCGCTGGGGCGGTCCTCGGGCCTCGGCGGCGAGCGCTTCGGCTCCGCGACGCTCCGGCGAGCCCGTAGGTCAGTGGAACAGCGGCGCGGCGTGCTCCACATGGCCGGCGGTGATGGCGGCAACACCACGGCGGCGGCGCTCCACGGCACTTGACTTGGCAGAGTGAGCAAAAACGCACGGCGGCGCGTTCCTTCATGACGGCGGCGCGCGACGGCGCACAGCAGCGGCCATGGCGGATTGCGGCGTGCTCCTTCACCCCCAGCGGTGCTGCGGCGTGCAGCGGGCCGCGGCGCGGCTCGACGGCGCTCCCTCGGCAAGCGAGGTGGCCGGAACCGGCCGGCGCAAGGGCGCCACGGTGGCGTCCCCAGGACGTCCCGTGCGGCCTCAACCTCCGACGGCGAGGCAAGGCGGTGCTCCCAGGGGGTGTCTCGGGCCCGCGGCGTGCGCATGGGATGCGCCTCGTCGCGGCGGACATGATCCCTGGGATCCAGTGTGTCCAATACGGCCGGTGATGGCCGGAACGATGGCGCGCTCCGTGGCTTGGCATGGCCACGGCGCGGCGGACATGGAGGACAGGGCGGCGGCGTATGGTGGCGCCGCACACAGGTGGCCAGGGCTGGTCCGTGCTGGTGTGTGCGTGTGTCCAAGAGCTAGGTGGAGGCTCGGCCTACGCGCTCGAGGCGCCATGACCATGTAGCAAGGACAAGGCTTGGAAAAGGGGAACGGCGATGCTCACCGAGACGTGTAGTCGAGCAAGGCGTGGCGTAGTTCGGCGGGTTGGTGGCGAAGCAGCTCCCGTCGGCGTCGCGGCTCCAGTGTGGAGGACGCCGTCGAGATGACGCTGCTGGGACAAGGCATGCTCGCGTTGCAGCTTGACGTCGCGAGCAGAGATGTCGTCGTAGTCGATCGGCAAGGTTTGGTTCAAGGCTTGGCGTGGGTGAAGCCAAGGTGTCCGGCCGGTCGGCTCCGCTGCAAGGCATGTCCTTGGGCTCACGGTAGTTAGTAGTCAGGTTCACATGCAAAAGCAAGGCAGCAAGCTTGGCTACGGTGGTGCTTACCCTTGCTGTGTTGATGGCCAAGGCACAGAAGGTTGCCGGCGGCGAGATGGTCAGCAAGGGCGACGACGAGTGATGGACGACGGCCGTCGGTGGTGTCTTCCGGCAAGGTGGTCGTGGCTTTGCTGCAGGGCGACGTAGCCGGTGGCCGGAACGGCGACGACGCAGTGCAGCGGTCCGGCGAAGTCGCGGCAACGAGGACGAGGTCGCGTGGCGAGGCGGTATCGTGGCTCCGGATGTTGCGGTCCGGCGACGCAGACGGATCAGGGACGATGAGGCCGGCGTGCGCGAGGACGGGCGTGGCGCGTGCACGGACTCGTCGTCGAGGCTCGTGGATGTAGAAGAAGACGCGGCGTCGGCTTGAGGAGCAGCGGCGCGGGGAAGCGCGTTGTCGCGGAAGGAGAGGGTCACGGCGTCCCGGGGCTCGACGTGGCGCGAGGCTTCGACGGCGCGCAGCTCCGGCGAGACTCGGGCGACGGCGTGGGCAGCGGAGCGAGCGACGGGTGGTGGTGGCGGATGGATCTCCAAGGCGATATCGCGGACGGCGAGGCGAGCTGGGTGCGATGGCGAGGCTTGGAGCTGCTGGCTGTGCCGCGGCGAGGAGCAGGAAGCAAGGAAGGCGGCGCCGGAAGGGAGAAGGTGGAGGGCTCGGTGGCGGCGGCTGGCTGGGAGTTGGTGAGGGCGCCGGCCGCTGGTCCTTTTATAGCGGCGCGCTAGGGTTCGGAGGGGTAGCGGCCATCCCATGCGTCCGTGCGGGAGCTGGGACACGCGGTGCGCATCCCACGGGCGGCGGTACGGACGCCGAGGCGCGAGGATGGGACAAGCTGTGGCGTGTGCTATCGTCGGACGGACGGCGTCGCTCCGTCGGACGGAAAGCAGCGTGAGGGCGGCTCGTACGGAGAGAGAGAGGAGACGGCGCTTGCGACGGAAAAACAGACGGTGCCTGGGATCCTCTCTTCCCTAGCTTCTGACGTGTGGGTCCCGAGTGGATGACGTCCTTCTCTTGTGCGTCGATCGCACGCGACCCTTGTCGTAGTGGCTGGCCAGTGGGGCCACACACAGGAGCATGCAAGGGCGGCGGCGTTAGCGTCGCACGTGAGAGGCAGGATGGGAACCGCGTTCTGCGCTAGCTGGGCCGCTCGGTGGAAAAGCCGAGAGCGATTTGGGCTGGGTAATGATCGAAGTTTAGTACCGGCCCGTGCATGAATGTTTGCCTATTTACTTGGTTCGTATAAATCCAAGGGAACGTGTACAGCAGCGTGCACGTTCGTGCTGCCTGCTGGCTTGCCTTGCGGCGAAGAGGGAGGCCACAAGCTAATATAGCGACGGGTAGAGTTCTCGTGATCAAAGGAAGAAACGCAGTAGCATGCATGTGTAGATCGATGGTTGGATTAGGAGCATCGTCATCGTCATTGGGTGATACAGCATGGATGCGTGCTACTTCGTGATTTGGCCTTACGTGCTTCATGTAACTCGGCACTAGTGCATGCGTGCCAAGGAATTAAGTAGAGAAGGACTTCGTAATTAAGCTCCAGGATTCTTAGGGGATGACTGCAGCTTCACGATGTGGTCGTTGTTGGCGGCAAGCACGAACGTTGTGTGTGGTGAAGTCAGACAGGACCCGGCTATGGCATGATCACGAGGGCGATGACATAACAAACGCCCGTGTCACGGTCTGTCGTTGTTACGGTCACTGGTTTGGGACAAAGGGAGGATAGGGCGAGCTAGGCCATATATGTGTCATTTGTAGTCAAGGTTCACGTCATGGACAATTTCACATAGTGCAATATCCATTAATGACTTTGTATTATATACATATGTTTTATGCCATGTCTCATAGGTTTAATATTTCATGGTGGTCATAAATAGTCTTAGGTCATGTTAGGGTATTATTCCCCATAATACTATGTATATATATTTGTATATTTATTTATTATATAAATAAATATGTGTTTGTTGACTTGATATTCAATACAAAGGAAAAACCCAATAAGATCCAAACCAAACATGTTGCATATAATATTAATAGTGCTAGCATAGGCTCATTAGGGTCTAAGGTTCATAACGTAGGGGCTAACACTAGGGCATACTATGGTTATGGGTTGGTCATAGACTCTCACCTGTAGGTATAGGAGGTTTCCCCTAAGGTCCTATTCACATGTGGCTTAAGAACTATATTAAGACACATGTGATGTCGTTGCATCACAACGCTTAACAACAAAACATAGATGCTTTATATGCAAACTAGTAGGGTTTCTTATACGACAAACAACATACATGGGTTTATTTAGAAAAATTTTTGTAGTTCGGATTTTTGGGATGTTACAATATATACACATATTATTTGCAAAATATATACACATAATATTTGTAGAATATATATACACATAATATTTGCGCAATATATAAGCATAATATTGTGGCAGAACCTCCTAAGTAATGTGGCCCACATGCACTAATCCTCGTCTTAACGGACCTCGATTACTATGCATGTGTTCCACACGACTTATGAAGCCCCGTCGATGTTTTTAACGAACACCGATTGAACCACTTTTTACATTCATACCGGGATCAACAATGGAGTAACCACAACATTACAACATTTGTTATAAAATATTTATCGAGTGCGGAAGAATAATAACATTAATTTTTCAAATAATGAATAGGATAATATTTTACAAACTTAACTTTATATTGCGGAAGTAGAGTGGAGCTACGAGAAGACAACTTAGGTAGGACACCTAAGTTGCGAGAGGCAACCAAATCATGTCGAGCCCCGGCGACACAATCCCGGCTAGTAGCAACAATCAAGACACCGCAATGAGGGGTAGAACAAACCCGAGTACATGAAGGTACTCCGCAAGACTTACCCGACTAAAAGAAAAGACTCTCAAGGATATCTTTGGCTTTTGAGTAGTTGAGCTAGAAAAGGGAAGTTTTGCGGAAATGCATTACTAATCTTGAAACCTTACCTCAATATTTTAAACGGGATAAAAGCATCAACTTCTATTATATCTATTAAAGCTAGATTAGCACCTATTCTATTTCCGACAATCATCTTAAGCATTACACTTGAGATTATCTTTCCAGCTGCCTTCTTCTCAACTCCACGAGTCACCAAGAACCAATTCTTTCATGTTTCCCTTGAATGCTACGATGCAGGTGCGAGGATCAAGTCTCCTTATACGTGGAGCAAACGACGGTTCGAAGCGATTTTACTCAGCTGAGGATCCCTAAACACACGATATAAGTGGGACTCTAACCCACAATTATATCAACAATACCGTCGGACATTCTAGAACTAGGCTCGGCTTCCGCGCCACCCGAGAGTACACTTACACCTCCAATCAGGGGACACGGCCCACGAGGGTATTGTACTCCCGCCATCTCGCCACTCCGGTGCACGGGCTCACCGTACTAGTCCTTAGATTATCCTAGGGTAAAGCTTTTCCGTAGATATGTGAGTAGTTGTAAAGTCTTGATCCAAGGGCCAACAACGGTACGGTCCTTAATCGACACACGATCGGAAACACTACATCAAGACTCCATTCCCGATGCAAGTTACCCGACCGGTCTCAATTTCTTATAACCATATTCTTATGCCCTCGTGACCCATCTTTAGGTCTAGAGAAGCAAAGATACAATGGTAAATCATGATCAAAGATTAATGCCTACAACTTCTACCGAAGTCTAAGCATGGCTAAGCATAAGAAATCGACCTACACATACTAGTGGGATATCATGATATAAAGTAGATCAAGGTAGACATGCGGCAACGGTATCAACCAACTCCTATTAACTTAATGCACAATACACTAGACTTATAGTGTAAAATATTTGCGTAAAAGTAAATGGGTTGCATGCTCAGGGGCTTGCACGAGTTGCGGTGAAGTTAGATTTCAATGGTCGACTTGACACCAACACCATGGATGGATAACACCAACATCAAGAGAGATGACTCGACATCATTGGTGGATGACCTTCTCGAATACCCTTGTCGGATGACACCTCTCCAAACTTTGATCAACACGATCCACCCACTCTCGTATCATCTACACGTAATTAATGATGCGTGATTTAGAACGATGAGCTCATGGCATGATGCATTGCATTAAGATAAACCAGAGATCAAGATAATTCATGCAACATCGATTTTCTTCTACCATGAAGCAATAAGATTATTCGCATGAAATAATCCTCTAGCAATAAAGCAATAGAGGTTCAAACAAGTAAGCACACGCCAAGGGTCATTATGGTTAATGACCTAAGGTCATCACCCAATTCCAAAGTCACTCAAGAAAATCCTAAGACATTAAGAACTAAATAAACAATTAAAGATCTATTAAATAACTAAGCATAAAATAGAGACAAAATAATAAGTCATCAAATAAATCTCAAAAATTAAACTTAAGCTCCTCATGACCGAGAAGACTACAAAATAATTTTCAAGATTTTTGAAACAATAAATAAATAACTAAAATAAAGGAAAGAGCATTTTTCAATTAAAAGGGCAAATTTTATAATAAAGCAAAAGCACTTAAAATAGGCATATTATATTTTTCTAAAATCAAGCACATGACAGAGAGCATACACAAAAATTTTCAGAATTTTTGGAGCAATACACAATTTACTATGAATTTTTAAAGAATAAAACATTTTCTGCCTAAATAGAAATGGAAAAAGAATTTATAAAAGAAAAAGGCTATCTGGGCCGAAACCGGCCTGGCTCGGCCCAGTACTGTTGACGACCTGGCCCAACAGTGGGCAGGCCGGCCCAACAAGGCTCGCCCGCGATGGGCCGACGGCGGCGGCGACCTCGCCGGCGATAACTCGCCGGCGGCGAGGTTCTAGGCGGCGCGGATGGCACCTACGCGATGCTCGTGACACGGCGCACCTCCTAGGCTAGAAGATGGGACGGCGGAGCGACGAGGGCTAGCTCGCCGGCGGTCATGGCGGGACGGCGGCGCTGCGGCTCGGCGGGGAAGCTCACCGGAGCTTCTCCGGCGGCACTAGCATGCGCGCAAGGCGGTTCGCGACACGGCGGGAGCGATGCGCAAGCCAATAAGTCCAGCGCGAGACCCTAGCGACCTCGGCTTCGCACGCGGCGGCGGCGGCAACGGCAAGCCGGCGGCGACGTCCGGTGGCCGGGCTCGTCAGAGCCGCTCGGGCTCAACCAAAAGCACGGGCGCAAGCAGGAGCTCACCGCGAAGCTGATGTGCTTGAAGATGGGGCGATTGGGCGGTCGGAGGCAAGAGCTTGGCGGTGGCGGTAATGGCGTCGGCGGCGAACTCCGGTGGCACGGGCGGCGTTCCGGCGACGTCTGTGCACCAATTTGAAAAAGAAGGGGAGCATCAGGTGCAGCACTCCAAGGCGATCACGGAGGTATGAGGAATCGAGAAAATGAGGAAGAACGACGGCGAACAGCGGCGGCGATTCCCGGCGGCTCGGCTCACCGTCCGCGGAGAAGAAGTTGGGCGTGCGGGCGATGGAGCGGGGACGAGGGAGCTTGGTGATGCGGGTCGGATGCGCGAGCTCAAGGCGGAGCTAATGGCGTGTTTGCTCGGGCTATGGCGGCGCGAAGACGACGGCGCGAGGAGGCGAAGCTCGGGCGCGACAATGGCGATGGCGCGATGGCGATGGCGACCGAGAAAACGAAAGGATAAGGAGGAGGAGGGGGAGTGGTTGGCCGGGGTTAAGGCGCGGGGACGGCTGAGGGAACGGCGACACGCGGCGGAGAAGCCGGGCGTCGTCGCGGCCGGCCATCGGCGCGACCGGCCGGCATGGCGCCATGGCGTCGGCGGTGGGAGCTCCAGTGAGGGAAACAGGGAAAAGATGACGTCAAAGAATGTAGCAGCAAGTGAATTTTGCAAATTACTCCAAATTTTTGAACTGTACTCGAAAAATTCCAAAAACAACCCTAGCCTAATTTTTCATACTCTACAATTTTCTCAACTGGCCCATTTTCAAATTTTGAAAAGAAAATTGAATTTGAATCAAATTTTGAAAAGAGGACAAAAACCCTAGAATGAAATATTTGAAATTACTTTGGATTTTTCTAAAGAACTTGAAAAACTCCAAAACTATGGAATACTCAACTTTTCAAACTACACATTTTCTCCAAAAAGAGTTTTCCCAAAATATGCATAGTTTTTGAATTATGATTTGAAATTCAAAAGGGGACAACTGTCGAAAAACCGTATTTTCAAACTTATTTGAAATTCTTTTTGGAAACTTGAAAAACTTTGAACACCAACATTGTAGCTCTCATCAAGACCCACAATATTGCTTTTTGGACCAACCCCAAATTCTTTATAGATTTTGAAATAGAGAAAAGGGGGTAAATCGGGGTTTTCGGGGAAACGGGGTTTTTGAAAGAATTGGAGCTCGATTTAATTTCTACACTAACTAATCGGGCATTAGCAATCACAAGCATCATTTCATATGTAAAACAAAGCATCACATCAAAAATAATATTAAAACATGAATGCATTAATGCCATGATGCTCGATAATTAGGCCTTAATAAAAATTCTAAATCAAGTTTTAGTTGCAATTAACATCTAGGATGTTACATCCTTTCCCCCTTAAAGAAATCTCGTCCGAGATTTTGGAGCAACAAAATCCCGTGGGGTAAGTAATGGAAAAGGAAATGTGTCAAGCAAATCAACTTGACGGAAGTTCATAGATCATCAAGGTTCGATTTGAGAGTTACAACCATGAGATGAAAGTGGTTACAAGCGACAAGGTATTTAGAGTTTCAAGGGAGTTTCAAAGAATAATTCCCAAGATAAGTTCAAAGAGTAGGGTACATTGTCATGAGACTATAATGGCTCATGCCCGCAAACATTGATACTGCGCGCACCCGGCGGCAACTTGTGTGCGCCGGGTCACACAAGAGACTCCGGGTTCCGTCGCGGCACGAGTTTCGGGACTTGGCAACATTATAGGGCACAACAATATTAACCCACATCCCTTAGTAATATCGGGAATGTAACCGAGATCAAAAATCGGTTACGATCACAAGGTATTTAGGGAGTTCAAAGAACAACTTTGAATCCCAAGAATATTCAATAAGTAAAGTATATCCATTGTGATCTACTACGATACCCGTGCATAGCCGGTGAAAACTCATGTGGTCGCAAATCACAGGAGATTTCAGGTTGACACGGCACCATAGTCACGGTCGAGACACCACTATATAACACATCAAAATGACTTTTGACAAACATTTGTCAAATATTATGATCAAAAGATTAGCATGTTCAAAGAATGAGAACACACTTAATTTTGGATTATAAGGGTTCATGATCATAGACTTGGGTAACGGCGAATGCCCGCGGTAACACCACACAGGCGACCCTAGGTTTCGACGATGTTTCCAAGTCATGAATCATGGTTCCTTAAGGACACAATTATAGTGACATGAAAGTGAGATATACGTCGTCAGACGACATCAAGGAGATAGCATGTGCCGAAGTTGAAAGAAATCAAGGTGTGACACATACTTAACAAAAGAATTAAGGATTCACACTAGTTTCAGTTTTCAAGGTAATAGTGTACTTCAGAGCATATTCCACAAATTTCCAAGGATCAGAAACTTATGGAGTACGGGATTATTAACAGGGTGACAAAAAACCGGTATAAGACGAGATTCAAGCAATGGAACAATTATAAAGGATGTAAATGTTCTTCAAACATAGGGAGGGAATTGTAAGCACCACCATAGATCACATCATAATGACTTTCGACAATTATTTGTCGAATATCAAGGTCAAGAGATTAGCATGTTCGAGAATGTGAACACACTAATTGTGAACTATAAGGTTTCATGATCATAGACCCGACATTAGCGAACGCCGCGGTAATTCCTTATGGTCATAAGCCACAGGAGACCCCGGGTTTCATCGCTATTTCCGGTCATAGATCATGGTACCTTAGAGAACATAATCAAGTTATGAACAAATGAGATATATGTCATCAAATGACACCAAGGAGATAGTATGTGTCGGAGTTGAAAAGAATCAAGGCATGGCACATACTCAACAAAAGACTCAAGAATTTGTACCAGGTTTCATCTTTAAGATAATGATGTATATCAAGGTATATTCCACAAATTCCCAAAGATCGAAATTTATGAAATAAAAGATTCAATTGATAAACAATCCTGGTACATGGCGAGATTTAACAATAGAACAATCATAAAGGAATATAACCATTCCAACCTTAAGGGGATCTTTTAACTTCCAAAAGATTTTCATATGATACGCTCGTCCTATACGTCCTCACAATGTTAGAAAACTTCAACTTCACCAAGTTAGTGAATTAGAGGGCTTGTTAGACGAATCGTTAAAAGACACTTCAAATAAGCTTTCGTTGAGGAAGTTGACTTCCATGTTGACAATTTGAAGAAGTACCGAGAAACTTCTCAAAGTCTTTTCGGAAAGAAAATAGATAAGGATCCATTTTTAATTTGTTAACTTCAAAAACTTTTATATAGTAAAATCATTTTGAAGTTTTCAAATGTAATGTTGTAGCCGATCCAAAGTATGAGCTCGATACCAAGCGTGGCAGAACCTCCTAAGTAATGTGGCCCACATGCACTAATCCTCGTCTTAACGAGACCTCGCATTACTATGCATGTGTTCCACACGACTTATGAAGCCCGTCGATGTTCTTAACGAACACCGATTGAACCACTTTTTACATTCATACCGGGATCAACAATGGAGTAACCACAACATTACAACATTTGTTATAAAATATTTATCGAGTGCGGAAGAATAATAACATTAATTTTTCAAATAATGAATAGGATAATATTTTACAAACTTAACTTTATATTGCGGAAGTAGAGTGGAGCTACGTAAGACAACTTAGGTAGGACACCTAAGTTGCGAGAGGCAACCAAATCATGTCGAGCCCAGCGACACAATCGGCTAGTAGCAGCAGTCGGCCAAGCACATGTGGGTAGAACAAACCCTGAGTACATGAAGGTACTCCGCAAGACTTACCCGACTAAAAGAAAAGACTCTCAAGGATATGCTGGCTTTTGAGTAGTTGAGCTAGAAAAGGGAAGTTTTGCGGAAATGCATTACTAATCTTGAAACCTTACCTCAATATTTTAAACAGGATAAAAGCATCAACTTCTATTATATCTATTAAAGCTAGATTAGCACCTATTCTATTTCCGACAATCATCTTAAGCATTACACTTGAGATTATCTTTCAGTTTTGCCTTCTTCTCAACTCCACGAGTCACCAAGAACCAATTCTTTCATGTTTCCCTTGAATGCTACGATGCAAAGTGCGAGGATCAAGTCTCCTTATACGTGGAGCAAACGACGGTTCGAAGCGATTTTACTCAGCTGAGGATCCCTAAACACACGATATAAGTGGGACTCTAACCCACAATTATATCAACAATACCGTCGGACATTCTAGAACTAGGCTCAGCTTCCGCGCCACCCGAGAGTACACTTACACCTCCAATCCGGGGGACACGGCCCACGAGGGTATTGTACTCCCGCCATCTCGCCACTCCCGGTGCACGGGCTCACCGTACTAGTCCTTAGATTATCCTAGGGTAAAGCTTTTCCGTAGATATGTGAGTAGTTGTAAAGTCTTGATCCAAGGGCCAACAACGGTACGGTCCTTAATCGACACGATCGGAAACACTACATCAAGACTCCATTCCGATGCAAGTTACCCGACCGGTCTCAATTTCTTATAACCATATTCTTATGCCCTCGTGACCCATCTTTAGGTCTAGAGAAGCAAAGATACAATGGTAAATCATGATCAAAGATTAATGACCTACAACTTCTACCGAAGTCTAAGCATGGCTAAGCATAAGAAATCGACCTACACATACTAGTGGGATATCATGATATAAAGTAGATCAAGGTAGACATGCGGCAACGGTATCAACCAACTCCTATTAACTTAATGCACAATACACTAGACTTATAGTGTAAAATATTTTGCGTAAACGAAATGGGTTGCATGCTCCGGGGCTTGCACGAGTTGCGGTGAAGTTAGATTTCAATGGTCGACTTGACACCAACACCATGGATGGATAACACCAACATCAAGAGAGATGACTCGACATCATTGGTGGATGACCTTCTCGAATACCCTTGTCGGATGACACCTCTCCAAACTTTGATCAACACGATCCACCCCACTCTCGTATCATCTACACGTAATTAATGATGCGTGATTTAGAACGATGAGCTCATGGCATGATGCATTGCATTAAGATAAACCAAATAGATCAAGATAATTCATGCAACATCGATTTTCTTCTACCATGAAGCAATAAGATTATTCGCATGAAATAATCCTCTAGCAATAAAGCAATAGAGGTTCAAACAAGTAAGCACACGCCAAGGGTCATTATGGTTAATGACCTAAGGTCATCACCCAATTCCAAAGTCACTCAAGAAAATCCTAAGACATTAAGAACTAAATAAACAATTAAAGATCTATTAAATAACTAAGCATAAAATAGAGACAAAATAATAAGTCATCAAATAAATCTCAAAAATTAAACTTAAGCTCCTCATGACCCGAGAAGACTACAAAATAATTTTCAAGATTTTTGAAACAATAAATAAATAACTAAAATAAAGGAAAGAGCATTTTTCAATTAAAAGGGCAAATTTTATAATAAAGCAAAAGCACTTAAAATAGGCATATTATATTTTTCTAAAATCAAGCACATGACGAGAGAGCATACACAAAAATTTTCAGAATTTTTGGAGCAATACACAATTTACTATGAATTTTTAAAGAATAAAACATTTTCTGCCTAAATAGAAATGGAAAAAGAATTTATAAAAGAAAAAGGCTATCTGGGCCGAAACCGGCCTGGCTCGGCCTGATCGTTGGCGACTGGCCCCAACGGTGGGCGGCCGGCCCAACAAGGCTCGCCGCGATGGGCCGACGGCGGCGGCGACCTCGCGGCGATAACTCGCCGGCGGCGAGGTTCTAGGCGGCGCGGATGGCACCTACGCGATGCTCGTGACACGGCGCACCTCCTAGGCTAGAAGATGGGACGGCGGAGCGACGAGGCTAGCTCGCCGGCGGTCATGGCGGGACGGCGGCGCTGCGGCTCGGCGGGAAGCTCACCGGAGCTTCCCGCGGCACTAGCATGCGCGCAAGGCGGTTCGCGACACGGCGGGAGCGATGCGCAAGCCAATAAGTCCAGCCGCGAGACCCTAGCGACCTCGGCCGCACGCGGCGGCGGCGGCAACGGCAAGCGGCGGCGACGTCCGTGGCCGGGGCTCGTCGGAGCTGCGCCGGGCTCAACCAAAAGCACGGGCGCAAGCGGAGCTCACCGCGAAGCCGATGTGCTTGAAGATGGGGCGATTGGGCGGTCGGAGGCAAGAGCTTGGCGGTGGCGGTAATGGCGTCGGCGGCGAACTCCGTGGCACGGGCGGCGTTCCGCGACGTCTCGTGCACCAATTTGAAAAAGAAGGGGAGCATCGGGTGCAAAGACTCAAGGCGATCACGGAGGTATGAGGAATCGAGAAAATGAGGAAGAACGACGGCGAACGGCGGCGGCGATTCCGGCGGCTCGGCTCACCGTCCGCGGAGAAGAAGTTGGGCGTGCGGGCGATGGAGCGGGACGAGGAGCTTGGTGATGCGGGTCGGGATGCGCGAGCTCAAGGCGGAGCTAATGGCGTGTTTGCTCGGGCTATGGCGGCGCGAAGACGACGGCGCGAGGAGGCGAAGCTCGGGCGCGACAATGGCGATGGCGCGATGGCGATGGCGACCGAGAAAACGAAAGGATAAGGAGGAGGAGGGGGAGTGGTTGGCCGGGGTTAAGGCGCGGGGACGGCTGAGGGAACGGCGACACGCGGCGGCGAGAAGCTTCGGGCGTCGTCGCGCTGGCCATCGGCGGCGACCGGCCGGCATGGCGCCATGGCGTCGGCGGTGGGAGCTCCAGTGAGGGAAACAGGGAAAAGATGACGTCAGCAATTGTAGCAGCAAGTGAATTTTGCAAATTACTCCAAATTTTTGAACTGTACTCGAAAAATTCCAAAAACAACCCTAGCCTAATTTTTCATACTCTACAATTTTCTCAACTGGCCCATTTTCAAATTTTGAAAAGAAAATTGAATTTGAATCAAATTTTGAAAAGAGGACAAAAACCCTAGAATGAAATATTTGAAATTACTTTGGATTTTTCTAAAGAACTTGAAAAACTCCAAAACTATGGAATACTCAACTTTTCAAACTACACATTTTCTCCAAAAAGAGTTTTCCCAAAATATGCATAGTTTTTGAATTATGATTTGAAATTCAAAAGGGGACAACTGTTGTCGAAAAACCGTATTTTCAAACTTATTTGAAATTCTTTTTGGAAACTTGAAAAACTTTGAACACCAACATTGTAGCTCTCATCAAGACCCACAATATTGCTTTTTGGACCAACCCCAAATTCTTTATAGATTTTGAAATAGAGAAAAGGGGGTAAATCGGGGTTTTCGGGGAAACGGGGTTTTGAAATGAATTGGAGCTCGATTTAATTTCTACACTAACTAATCGGGCATTAGCAATCACAAGCATCATTTCATATGTAAAACAAAGCATCACATCAAAAATAATATTAAAACATGAATGCATTAATGCCATGATGCTCGATAATTAGGCCTTAATAAAAATTCTAAATCAAGTTTTAGTTGCAATTAACATCTAGGATGTTACAAATATTTTCACACATATAAGCATAATAGTTGCACACACATGTCCAGAATAATATGTGCACACATATGTCCAGAATATAAGCACACACGTCTTGATCACAACTGATAAAAGGGTTGGCAACTAAGTTTTGAAGTCTCGATCACAACTAAACATACCAAAATAAAGTGCGGGCTGCACAAATACAAAAGCAACCATTCACTAATTAATTCACTAATTATTGCATATCCCAAACAGTGGTCAAGGGTACAAATTGAGCAATGCAGCAAGCCTTCCTCCTCTGCCTTGGCCTGCTCTTCCTCTTCCCCTTCCCCTTCCTGTTCCTCTGCCTCTGCCTCTACCTCTCCCCCTTCTAGTTGGTGGTCTTCCTCCTCCAGCATGAGTGGCATCATCACTTCAAAAACCCCTTTTAACTTCATTCACATTTGTTTACTCTTATACTTATGAAAACCGAACTAGTATTTGTTTGTAATGTCAGTTTTAATAAATTCATAATTAGTTTTAAGAGAACAATTAGTTTTAAAAATATAAGTTTTATGGAATCGATAGAATTACCTAAAAAATATTCTTCCAACTATGGTTTAAAATTTTTTATGGACTTAGCTGATCTCGAAGCCTTTTGTATTTTCCCTTGAAGACATGTTTGTTGAAACAAAAACAAGAGTTTCAAATTTGCAGTCCGCATCTGTCGAGTGTCGTGGCCATGTTGGGCTCGCGGCTTCGGAGGTGTGTGTGCCTGTTCAGCAGGTTGTCGGGGAGCGTGGCAATGGTAATGTTTGTGTCGTCGACACCGGCGCGGCGACCGTGAGAGTTGCGGATATTGGGGATGCTTCCCTGGTCCTCTGCCCGGAGCCCACGGCGTCTTCCTCGGCCTCTGCAACGGGCTTCGACGTGGCGACACCGGTTCCTAAGATGGCGGTCGACGAATTCACCTCCCGCTTCAAGAAGCCTTTGGATCAGCCTCTCATTCTGTCACCGTCGCGTCTTAGGTTCACACGTGATCCGAGAGCCTGTACTGATGAGGAACTGGTCCCCAGGAGGAGTGCACGGTTGGCGGCACAGGGAACCGAAGCCTGAGGCCCAGGCTAGGAAACTACTAATGAAGAAGCTGGGCATGGAGGTCGAAACGCAGGAGCCGGACACGACGTCGTTCGACGAGTTCCAAGTTGCCTTCGCACTCCCGTTGCCGGAACAGACCAGGAAGGTCATGGAGACGTACTACCTGGGGAGGGGCCGATTCACGGACGAGGTGCCGGCAATGGTCGTGGACCAGCCGTGATGAGTCGCATTTGTTGAGCTCCAGCTCCAGCTTGTGGTCGCACAGTTAGTTATCCATGTAATACAAACGTTAAGGATCCAGTAGTTAGGTTTGTTGTTTGGGTTGCTGATGGCTTCTCGCCACCATCATCCTAAGCCTATGTTGTACTCCCTCCGTCCTGAAATAAAGAGCACTAGCTATTCTAAGACAAAATAAGGGAGATGGCAATAGACGCATGTACCCCTCACTTGCCTTCCTAATATATTAAAATCTGATTTTATTCCGCATGATTAAATGGTGAATTCTTTGTCTTTATACAAAATATGGCAGGCAAATAAGTTACCTTCCTTGTAAAATATAATCACGTACTCGTATATATTAACTTCTTGTTCCCCAAATGTACTATATTTAGGGACAACTTTGAAAGGTTATAATGCTCTTTATTCCAGGACGGAGGGAGTAGGTCTTATGACCATTCCATTTCTCTTAATGAAATACAGGCATATTTGCCTGCTCGTGAAAAAAATTACTTGATTACAAAAACAGGTATGTATTGGTAGTGTAAAGACGTAAAATTGTTTGAATCACAACATCATGACCATGGAGAAAAATTATTTAAATGTAGATTGTATATGGCGTGATTTTTTAAAATTTAGACAATTCCAACTGTCATACTTTTTGGCTTTCTTTGAATAAATACTAGGAAGGGAGGTGCGCTTCACAGCGCCCGTTTGTTTGTGCGCCAATGAGCTTATGAGCCGTTGACGCCATGCCGGCATGCCCTATTGTTGTGCCTGTGATCTTGCAAGAATCTTTTTTTTTTAAAAAAAATGTTTGCACTTGAGCGGGCACTAACAAATTAAACATGTTTTCAAGAGATCCGAAATTCAGAACAAAAGAAACAGAGTGTATATGCTATGCTGCTTAAAACACATTGTATGCGGTTTGAATTGTTCATCTATATATGCTAGTGCCATCTTATATTGTTGTCTGGCTGTTTCTCTCCAATTGGTTTCTGTTTGCACTTGGTGCTCTTCACAATCCTACCACTGGCGGAGCTTGGCATCAAACAAAGCAGGGGCTAGTTCATGTAGCTTCTGACTTACCCTACGTATTCACTGCTCATTTGACGCATGGACAAAGGTTGCAGACAGGAGTAGCAGGTGTTGTAGTACCGAGCAAGGGGGGCTGAAGCCCAGCTTCGCCTCCACTAAGCTCCGCCACTGAATCCTACCCCGCTAATATTTCGAAACTGTTTTCTTGAGCTCAAGCTTCATAGGAGAAGTACAATTGCCAGCTCTGTCCGACGCCTGCCTAGGGAGGAAGAAGCGGCACGCAGCTGGCCGGGGAATTGAGAGACGGATAATTGGGATAATTTTTGCAATTGCATAGAAAAGCCCGGGCACTTCATTTATTGTTACAGTATAAATAATTTCTTGTTCAGTACACCGTAGCAGTCGTATAGTCCACATGAAGCTCGGAAACATAAGGATTACATATTGAGTTCATGACTCCATAAGACCTATAACTGCTACTCAACAACTTGATGAAAGAAGAATTAGAAAAAAAATACATAAGGTTGACTCTATGAAAGTTTATTACACAATGACACTTCATCATGACTCATCACTCCATAAGACTTAACTGCTAGTGATCATACGACTTCTTAATCTTTCGGAACTCGGATACGTAGTACCCCTGGTCGCCTGAAGAGGTCATAAGCTTCAAGGGCCTTATGTGCGCTGGTGATCCCAGTTTTCTGTCCTATTTTAATCTCTTCACGGCCCCTCAGGAATTCTCCCCCTTCTCTATCCCAGCGCCACAGGTAGTACGACATCTTCCCCCAATGCGGAATAAGTTGTGCTTGCTCTGGGTTGATATGCGTCTCCGTCTCCCACAGGTCGCCGCTAAATGTTTCCCGGATCACTCGGGATTTTACGGCTTCAGGATACATAATCTTCTTTCGAACCAAGGCATCCTTGAGCTCAATCAGGGAACTGATGCCATGTCGATAGCGGGCAAGCGTCCGCGTCGCTTCCAAATCCGATTTCTTTCCTAGTGGTACTGTGTGCAGCATCTCGTCGCCACCTTCGATGAGTTTGGGATATGACTCGTCCCATCTGTTACCTCGCTCATCGAGCCCGGAATTCAGGACTACACAATCTGGGAACATGTCCTCGTAGCCCCTGAAGCAGTGCCATCTGCCTATGTTGTTCATGAAGGCTACGAGAGACAGGTCGTTGTCAGCTAAGGCAATGGTCGCTCGATCCTCGTCGGTTTCGCCCCGGAAAGGGACCTTAATCCACCGCGCCGGCCCGGAGCCGTCGCCCCCAAAGTCATTTGGCTCAGGGTCCTTAGCGCCCAGGTACCGATGGCCCTGAACCTCTAACCATGGTATAGCGTCAGCAGCTATCGCGTGGATTATAGCAAAGACTTCGGCATGCGGAGTCTCGGTAAGCTTAAACTCATCGGTGATTACGTCTACTGTAAGGTAACCACACTGGACGAGCTGGAAGAAAGGCGCCGTGATGATGATCCATACCATGAGGGTGCTCGCACTCGCCATGCGCCGGCGCTTGAAGGACCACCGCGACCGCATCTTGTTATCTTGCTTGTTGACGGAGGAGAGCTTGGTGCCGGCAGCAGCATGCTTGTTGCCACCGTTCTTGTTGACAGAGGGGAGCTTGCTGGTGCCGGCGGCAGCATGCTTGTTGCCACCGCGCTTGTTGACGGAGGGGAGCTTGGTGCCGGCGGCAGCATGCTTGTTGCCACCGCCAGAGAGCTTGCTGTCGTCCATCATCCTGTCGAAGCGCTTGCCGTCGACATCGCCGCAACCATCGCCCTCGCTCATCTTGCTGGAGTAGCACTCACTTATCAATACTTCATGAAAGGGAATAGGTGGTAATTAAGTGTGCAAGGTTACCAAATATACTGAACACAAATATATGGACTCGATCTCGTCCTAGGAGTGTGTGTATGAGTTGGTTAGCAAATAGATTCTGCGTACATTTTCAGTTAGGGAACAAGGAGTGTGTGAGAGAGTTGGTTAGCAAGTACAGATTGCATGCATTTTGGTTAGCAAGTACAAATTGCAAGTACAGAGTAGCAAGGAGTGTGTGAGGGAAATCTGACCATGTGATTGCCTTGATTATAGTTTGGGAAATCATGAAACAGCTATTGACTGAATTTTTTATGGCAAAGAGATATCAGTGGCTGATATTGTCTACAAAATACGGGATGAAATTGCTCTATGGAAGACAGCAGGTGCAAAAAGTCCTAGACCATCTAGTTACAGTTAACTTTAGGGAGTAATCACTTCTTTTTTTCTACTGTATTGACAACCTGCAGAAATTTATCGCTCAATTTATACTGGAAGTACTACTACACGAAAAAACAGAAATGGATGTACAAGTGCAGGAGCACCGACATCAACGACAGAAACTTGGCCGCATCACACATGGATAAGATTCTTTCACAAAAGATTGATAGTGAAGCTATCAAAGTAGCTACTCAGGAACAGCCAAGGAGCTGCCCAGGCAGAGAGAGCAGAGGACAAGGGACGACTGTTCTTTCCGCCCGGCAACTGGAAAACCGAATGAAATTATTCTGGTCAGATAGGGACCGAGACAACTCAAGGTTAATGATTTGTAGCCAAACATATCCTCAACAACTAGTCAACAACGATTTACAGCCCAGCAAGCCTCCAAACGATTCATAGCCATGCAAACCTCCAACCGACAAACAAATTTCGCCTTAGGAAAATATACTAAACCCAATAAGGATGCAAGCTTTGCGTTCCTCTTGGCCACTGGGTCGACTAGGAGGGAAACTAGAACTAAGGTACGCCACTATGCCAGACTTGCATCCCTTCAGCCATGGTTATGTAATAGGTTACACTTGTTAAACTAGGCAAATTGATAGCACACAGTTGCACTACAGCTCCAGTATGGCTTCATCGCCACACCAGTAACTTCTTAGCGAACTTCAGGATAAACAAATGGTAAGGATGGAATTGCAACTACAAACACAAGGGCTGAGGGCAAACAACAATTCCTTAGAAGGAAAATTACATGTTTTGAGTCAATTTGTGTGAATGTACATGCCATAGAGGACATCTCCCTAAATATCACACCAAAATTATACAAATATACAGGTCAGTGGCTCAAAGGATGCCAAATGCAATGATTTGGGGAGCAAACGTACAATTTACAATGGCTGCCACCAAATGCGTCCATCTCGAGCCTTCTCAAGCTCTAACGTGGTGAAGTATTACTGCATGCTGTCACAAATAACAGCATAGTATGTGTGCTTCTTATGCGTTTCAAAAAACGTCAGACCAGATATTTCATCAACCACTAAATAGCCCCACTCAGTTTCCTGAGCTTCAGAGGGAGAAAATTGTTCGAATCAGCATTCCTCTTCGTGCCGAAATTGACAGGAACAACACCAATAGGTGTGACCGACGAAGTTGTGGTGTTTCTCCGAAACCTCCCCATGTTCCAATATGAGAAAGGTTCATCATGTTGGCTGCTAGAGCTAGGATCATGCCTTGCAAGATTTGGTTGTACTGGTATTGCACCATGCTGTCTATCATGCAGATCCTGCAAGAAATGCTAGGCCAATGTATAATGAAGGAACACTGCCATGTTAACAGTTAGTTCATGGAAACCAGGTTTCTCTATCAGCTACTCATTCTCAGCAGTACAATGTGGGTGTTTTGATGCCAAAAGACCCTTCTACACAAAGAGGTCAGTTATACAAATATGCCAGATATATTGTTATCATAAACTCTAGATTGGAATATACCACCTCATATAAATTGGAATGAGGCGTCCATCACAATACCACATGAATTTTGGTGAAAGATCATGTGATTGTAAGGGATGATGTGATCATGCATAGTCATAGATAACCATTCCATTCCCCACACCCCAAAAAATGTGAGTGAGAAGATGATGGATCGCGCCATTGCTCAAACCAAATACTCCATATGTGATTCAGCAAAGGGGAGTTGGTAACCAGATTGTGCAACAACAATAAGTCTCTACAGTCACTGGCGATTAGTGCTTCTTATCCATATCTAGAAAAACCAATGCTCAGAAAGTACATTAAGATGTTTCATTTCATATATGCTCTAAGCTATGGACCATTAACATCAACAGTAGTTATTTTACTACCGAAATTACGTTCCAACCAGGATCTTTCTCACATTTTTGTTGAACTGATTACGCAGGTTCTAGAGTATGCATGATCGAAATGACATGGGGGTTATTTATTATTTTGTTGCTATGGGATGTCAGATGTGAGCACCCCTTAACAACCTGTAAGGAATGAAGCCAAATCGCCCAGAAAAGTAAATGTTGCCAAGTAATGAGAAATGAAGTTGAAACTCTTACATTAAGTGTTCTTATGGGAACCATGTCCAAAGCATGGCTAGGATATGCAGCGCCTACACAGATAAAAATTTTGTCACCACAAGATTTATTAGATTCAGTGAGAAATTAAGACTTTGTGTGGTGATCTGAGCCTCTGATGCTCAACAGGATAACAACTGGTGTTCTATGCTGTCATGTACCCGGTACCTCTATGTTTCTTGGTATAACCATGAGGAAACTATCTAGAGAAAAGTGCAAGAATTCCCAAGGAACATGGTAGATACCTGCAGCTCTGGCCGACAGCCAGGCGTCGCCGGGTTCGCCACCGCCGCCGACCATCTGTCGCGACAGCCCAGGGAACCCGCCACTGCCGCTGTGGCTCCTGAGCCCGATCAACGGCCTCAAAGGCATCACCTCCTCGAAATCCACCACCGGCGGCAGCGGCGCTGGCGCTGGGAGACGGAAGAACGGCGACAGAATCGTTTGGCCGCCGCCGCCGACGGCACTACGACCAGCAGCAGCGGCCCCAACGGAAGCAGCGGCGGCGTCCCACGCGGCCAGCGACGGGCGCGGGCTCCAGCGGAAGGGGCCGAACCCGGTGCTGCGCGGCGGGAGCGGCAACATCGGCGGAGGAGGTGGAGGCGGCGTGCGGGACTCGTCGGTGGAGATGGCGTCCTGGTGCGCAGGCGGCGGCGGCGCGCGGATGTGCAGGGGCGGGGGCCGCGACGGCGGCAAGGGGTTGGGGGTGAGGTGGAGGCGGCGGATCCAGACGGAGGCGAGCGGGTCGGGCGCCGGCGGGAGGCGCTGGTGGTGGTGGGCTAGCACGGAGCTGCGGCTTCCGACGGAGCTGCGGGGCGCGGGGTGCTCCGACATGGCGTCGGCGGCGACGGGGAAAGTGGAGAAGGCGGTGATGGAGAAGCAGAGTGGAATTGCTCACTGATTCCTCGTGGGTCGTGGCTGAAATTTGTGAACAAAGAAAAGAATATTTTTTATTTAAAAACCTTTTTAGCAACACATTTATTATATTATTTAAAAACTTGGGTGTACTACAATTGCAGTGTTTTTGTGTCCTCGGCCTCCGATTCTCCGAAAATGCGACGACTAGTCTGCTTCATCGGCGGCGTACAAAGTGATGCTGACAGAGCATCTGAGTTCTGAGGTTGCTAAATCTGATTCTCCCTAAATTTGGTTTTCTTTTACAATAATCACAAAGAGTACGGAAAATAGGATGTTGTCTAAAAAGTCTCCATCCCACTGTCAACTCCACTATGTATTTCCATTGACATGCAATACGCCTACCTTAGTGATCCACTACCATTTTCCACTAGTAATTTATCTCGGCGTGTAAGGTATTTATCTCAATAGTTCACCGTTCTAACATATTTTTATTTCTTCTTCATGCCCGCGGCAACGCGCGGAAAATCATTCTAGTTATGAGCTAAAGTCTAGAACCATTTCCTCTATCCTGTTTTTATTGTCCTTTCTACTCTGAATGAGGTGCATTAAATGTTCTTTGTATCAGTGTGTCCATAAAAAGTATGAATTTTTGAATTTGGACACTTTGATGTAGTGCTAGAACGTCATAAATATTGGGACAGACAATTAATTTTCAAGGGTTAAAAAATGAAAATGGAGGAAGAACTTGGGATGGACTATACTACCAATTTCTATTCTGTTTAAGCAGGGTAGGAGGATTTTCAGTGGTTTTATAATAGTTAGAATGTGTTGGACCTTGTGGAAGTCAAGAATGGAACGACCTTGCTTATGAAGTTTCTGGGTTTTTTTAAAAATGTCAGACGCTAGCAAAGGAGGACGCCAAGGGAACACTGAAGGAGCAAGCGGATGAAGGAAGTCGTACAACTTACAAGACGGTGAGATGCAATTAGATGGTGTGAAGCTTGGATCTTTTGGAGATGGTCCGAGTGTGGCTAGGCTAGTGGTTGGCTCTGCTTTCACCCATATGTTGTTTTTGTAGCGGGGGTGTTTCAAAGGTTAAAAGTTTTGTTTTAAATGTGTTTGTGTGTTATTATGATTGTAAGATGGTAGTCATAACTTAAGTCTTGTTAGGGCTTGTTGGATCAACTTCTCTAAATTTTAGAGCTAAAATCTTTAAACAAGTGATCTAAAGCTAGCATGACACTTTAATCCAACTTACATCAGAGCTTTAGATCTTAAAACTGAGCTAAAGTGCTCGATCTAAAGTTTTTAGAGCTCTAGAGTTTAGAGGAGATGATCCGAGCTACACAGAGAAGATCTTAGTTCTAAAAAGAATGGAACACCTACACAAGCATAGGAAGAATATTTCTCGTTTCCCACTCGCCTAGTTTCACCAATAGTTGCATAAAGAAGTGGAGAATCTTGAGGAAACTCGCTTAGTTTTACCAATAGTTACATAAAGAAGTGCAGGATCTTAAGGTCCCCTTTAGTTCTTGTCAAAAAAAAAGGTCCCCTTTAGTCATGTAAGAATTAATGAAGCGTTGTCAAAGGGTTCCGGCCCGCATTGGTATCCCTAGGAAATAGGAATCGCTCATGCTGCTCCACCCAAAAAGACACTGCAAGTGGGGAGCGGAAAACTTGCTCCTCGTCGTTTCCTCACCTTCCCCACTCCCCACCAGCCTTCCCTACCTATGTCGCACCGCCTTTGGGCCATCCTCCGCCTCTCGCCTCATGTGTTTGGACAAAAGGTTAGCCTCGCCAAATCATGTACAAATAGAAACTCTATTTTCATAGATAAATTTTTCAATATTTCTTTTGTCCAATTCAATGTCTTTGGCTACACCACTTACCTATCATATATTTCTTTATACCTTGGCCCGGTATAGACATGGTTTCTTAGTTCCTCCCCTATCTCTTATTTAATCTTATGTCACATCACCACTTTAGTTACTCGCCTCATCCTAATTAAATCAATTCTTAGAATTATCTAGAATCAAATATTTTAAAGTTTGACCGAATTTACTTACTCTACCCATCCTAATTAAATCAATTCTTAGAACTTTCTAGAATCAAATATTGTAAAGTTCGACCGAATTTATAGGACAAGTCAATATTTATGCCACCAAATTAGCTCGTCAGATACATCATATCATAGACTATACTTATTTGATATCACAAATATTCAATCTTTTTATAAAATCTAGTCCAATATAAAAAAAATAACTTAGGATGAGATGATATATTCAGGACAGAGAATATAGTTAGTAAATTTCTCCGTTAGGGTATCGGTGTACCGAAGTTCCGGTGATTTTCCGGCCGGACCGCAACCATGAGCCAAAAAAAAGAGTCCATGACCAGCCCAGCCCCAGCCCGAACAAAATCTGCCCCAGTGCTTTACGATTCGTGCGTACCCAGTTGCCACCGCCCGATTGCCCTACCAGCTCGTCTCCTTCCCCGTCTCATAAATCCGACGCGCCGACGCCTGGATTCGTCGCCTCCCCCGAGCCGAGCCCCTCATCCTCCTTGCCACAAATCGCGACTAAACCCTAGCCTTCCGCCATGGCCACCTCCCCCGCCGCCTCGTCCTCCTCCGCCCCGACCGCCTCCGCCGCCGCCGCCGCGGCCGCGATGGCCGCCGAGGCCACCGACGGGCCCGTGCTCAGCGTGGTATCCAAGCGCCTCCGCGCGCTGCGGAAGAAGCTCAACCGCATCACGCAGATGGAGGAGTCGCTCGCCGCCGGCAAGACGCTCAACAAAGAGCAGGAGGACGTCCTCCGCTCCAAGCCCGTCGTCGTCTCGAGCGCCTCCGCCCCGCGCTCGCGTCCGCCCTCGCCGAGGAGCTCTCCTCCCGCCCCGCCCCCGCCGCCGCCCCCGCCGCCGCGTCCTCCTCCTCCGACTCGGATTCGTCGGTCCAGGACCTCCTCGCGCTCGTCTACTTCGGCTCCCTCTTCGACGCCAAGCAGCAGAGCGACTTCTTCTCCCTGGCCTACGCGCGCGAGCTCGAGCGGAACAGCTGCCTCACCTACGACTACGTCGGGGATGATCCGGAGGACAGTCTCAAGGAGACCGATCTGAACGCGGTTGCTGCCCTTGCCTCCCTCGCCGCGTCGCGCCCTCCTGCTGCAGCCGGAGTCTCGCACCGTGACGCCCTCCAGGCTTGTGCCCATCACGCCCGCCTCTGGCTCCGCCGTGCGGATGAACCCATCCACCCTGACTCCACCATAACATGTGGGTGGCATGCGCTTGATTTTGTTTGGTATGGTAGGATACTGTGACTTGGACCTAATCTGTCTTTCCTTTTGGCTGTAGATGCTGGGGTCAGGGCAAAGCTGGATAGGATCATGGCATCGGGCTACTACACAGCTCAGCTAGAAATGACACCATTGGATCTGACTGCTGCATTTGGAGCTGGAGGTGTGCAGGTGCAAGAGAGCATGGTTGTGTCTCCTCAGGCACCGGAACCAGTGGAGGAGAGCCATGTTGTTGAAGGACACAAGGTTTGTCATTTTGCTTTCGTTAATGTTTGGCAGGCATTGCTAACTGATTGCTGTTCCATTAACTTTTTTAGGTGTGGTCTGTGGATGTATGATTGATCTAGTTAACTGTACAATTATTTCTGAGGCAACTGTTTGTAGATTATTTTTTCTACTAGTATGATGGCTCTCCATACTTCACATTAGTGATGAAATGTAGATAATATCTGGGTTCAGGTTATCAAAACATCACATTAAGATACTCTCTCAATTCCAAATTATGACATTTTGGCTTTTCTAGATACAATAGCTTTTACTATGCACTTAGATGTACACTATGTCTAGATACATCGTAAAATCAATTATCTAGAAAAGCCAAAATGTCTCGTAATTTGGAATGGAGGGCTCTGCTCTTGTCCAAATGATATTGTACTTGATGTTTTGGAAATAGCAATGTGTTGAATGGAAAATTAATTTTTTTTTCTTGTCGCATTTGTTCTTTTTTCATGTTCTGAGTATGTAGCCTATAAGAACTGATTTCATAACCAAACAATATGTTCTGTATGTTCTGTGCCAGAACTAAGGCTTGCCTTTTGTTTTTTTCGGGGTGTTCATTTCATTGTTCGGGGTGTACATTTCATTAATGGGGTGCCATGACAGTGTTTTTGTTTCCTGATTCCTGGATCTTAGTGCTGAACTAGACTTGTAAGACTTCGATGCTACTTATTGTCTAGCAATAAGTTCTTTTTTGGAAATAGCAATGTGTTGAATGGAAAATTACTATTCTTTCTTGTCGCATTTGTTATTTTTTCATGTTCTGAGTATGTAGCCTATAAGAAATGATTTCATAACCAAACAATATGTTCGTTTGTATCATAGGTCTGTATGTTCTGTGGCAGAACTAAGGCTTGCCTTTTGTTTTTTTTGGGGTGTTCATTTCATTAATGGGGTGCCATGACAGTGTTTTTGTTTCCTGATTCCTGGATCTTAGTGCTGAACTAGACTTGTAAGACTTCGATGCTAAGCTAGTTCCTTTTACATTTCCTTTTACATTATATGTTGTCATGGATCAAAACTTATCATTACTTGTTTTGTTTAATTATGATTTTCAATAGTCTTGCTGATAACACTGGCTATTGTTGATTTTATTCTTCTACTTCTGTCCGTCTCAGAAACAATGCCATGGTATTTTCCTATGACAGTGTTATAGTATTGTAAGTTTGCCCAAGAATTTCTGTTTTGTTTAGTAAGTTAGTGTCAACAGATTCATCATGTGATCTATTTAGTGTCCTAAATGTCAATAAGCTTCCCTATAAACTTGGTCAAAGTTAAAGTAGGTTGACTTCAGACAAAACTAGAGTCATTCTTTGTTGTACTGAGGGAGTATCCTGTATATTGTTTTGTATCATCATACATATGGGTGTGTTGAAAAGCTACAAAAGATAGTTTTTTAGCTGAAGAAAATGTGATGTAAGCTCTAGGGTTCATTAGGGAAATCAATATTACTAATTTGTTTAGATTTTGAAATTTAGGCCACATCTTTTAAACGAGCATCTTTGTTCTGGAAAGTAGTAGTGTATCCATAGCCTCATAGGCATAGTTTACTAATAATAGTTCCCATTGCCGCAGCAATTTTATGTCATGACAATGAAATTGTAATGCCTGGCGCTGTTATCTTGATGTCTTAGACATAGTTTAGGGTTTCCATGATGACATAGCTAAACTATTTAATAAAGGCTGGGACTTTGTGTATCCATAGCCTCATAGGCATCAGGATTTCATACAATTAAAAACTTGGTGGTCCAAGAAGTCCTGAGAGCTGAAATAAAATATTTTTCTATGTTCAATCATCTTTTTTTTTTTTTTTAAAAAAAAAAATGGTTACCTGATCCCTCCTGTTCATTTCTTGACATTCATATTTGTGAGTCATTCCAACTCCCTTCACACCCATAGCTACTAGCCTTAACAATATGTTTGGCATGTTGTTATCCCAAATATATGTTTTTTCCTTTAGATTAGATAGCACCAACATTGATCTGACACAAAGACAGGTTCATAAAAAACACAATCTTTCTGTATATGGTACACAATCTTTCCAGTTCTGTATGTTGTCAGAACAATCCCTGTTGTAAGCTTGGCAGCATATTTTACAGTTCTGCTTTTATTCCTTTGGTGGCTTGATTTTAGTTTAACATAGCTTATTACATGTATCCAGAGTGGATAGGGCGAATGGCAGCTAGAATTTTGTGGTGTTCAGTATACCAGAAACTTTAGTAGAGTAGGTTTGAAACTGAGCTAGACATAGTGAGCCTCTATGGACAAGATAAGGTTATCCTATATCTACTTAATAGGGTAAACAATACCCTTGCAACGACCTAGATAGGTGACACGTAAGAACCATGTGGCTGGAAAAATGTGTAGCACTAAATTCGTTTGTAGCCAGTGTTTTCCTAAATGCTAAATGGTAAACAGTCAGCAACCTACCATTTAGCCATTATTTGTGTAAAACAGCTATTTAAACACTTATGATTGTTCATTCTAACTTAAAAGTTTTTTCCTTGAATGAGCATCATAAAAGGTTAGCATTGGTATCTGAATTCTCTCATAACAAAAATTTATTGATTGTGTGTCTATAGACTGTCAACTATATAAAAGTGGAAATCTTTTTGAGACTGCATTTTCTTTTGTGATTTTAAGAGATTTATTGTGATGTTTGTAGCGTATGCCTTTTCTTTTATACAAGTGAACATTCTTATTTCGCTTTATAGATATACGTAATGAAAAGTGAAGATTAGTTAAGCCTATGTCTTGTTTCAGTTAGATCTTTTGGCCTGATTTTTTTGCCCATGAGATTGATTTCTATTTTTTCTATAGATTCACCTACATCTTAATCATGAACTCATGGGTTTGTGTTTGGGTAGGGTCTGGTGGTACTGAACAAAGTGAATTTTGATTTTTTATGTTATGTTTAAGTTGTGTTGTCGTGTTTTGAGGGAAAATGTGTTATCTAATTAGCCCTGCCTATATTTATAAAGAATTTTTAATCTTTTTCTTTGCTTGTGCCCATTCATCTTTGCAAACAATTAACTTTATTCCATTTTTCTTATGGGCACGTTTCTCTTTTCCACTGGTTAGCCCTTTAGACGATGATAATAATTTTTACTCGTGCCTCGTCAGCAGACATTGTTTTGGTTTTACTATGTTGTCTGCCCTGGATTCCATCTTTATTTTTTACTGATGATGCGTGTATTCATTAGCAGGATGAGAAGGAAGATTCTCAGGCTACAGAAATCTTCAGTGACCATCAGGCCCCTCCTGTTGTTGACGTTGAACATGTGGTACTGCCTTTATGATAACTAATGTGTATCTGGTTTGTATGTTTCCTCTTTGTACTAACTATGTTGCTTAAGGAGGATGAAGGCCTGGTGAATCCAACTGATGGAGTGCCTTCAGCTGAGGCAGAGCAGGAGACATTTGATGCTGATGTGGATGATCATCAGGAGCAAAAAGACCAACAATTCACCCAGCGGCGGCCTTACCAGAACCAGCGTGGTGGTGGTGGTCGTGGTGGCGGCAGGAGGGGCTATCCTAATGGCCGCGGAGGGCGTGGTGGCCGAGGCGGTGGGTACCAGAACGGCCGTGGTGGTGGTGGATACCAGAATGGCCGTGGCGGAGGAGGTGGGTACTACTATGAATCTGGATACAACTACCAGCCGAGGAACTACAACAGAGGTCGGGGTGGTCGCTCGGGCGGTGGCAACTCTTACTACAACAACCATGGTGGAGGTGCACAGGGAGGCGGCCAAGGGCATACTGGGAGGGTTGAGCTAGGTGCAAACGCCTAGCTCGCTGACTGTTTTGTTTGAGGATGTGGAGCGAGGGAGGGGAGCCATTTTGTTATTATAGAACTAACTTAGCCTGTTATTACGCCACCGTTGGCCCCATCTGTGAGTTCTTTTTGCTACTCGAGTGACTGCACATGGTCGGTCGGTGATGTGGAAAAACTCTGGGAAAGTAGTTTCAGGTCATATTCGTTCTCCGAAGTTATGCCTTTTATGTGTTAATATGCCCCTTATTTCTTCATTATTATTATACTCTGTGCTGGAGGAGTGGAGGTGTCGATGTTGTCACCAGATTTTGTCGTTAGTTGCTATGTTGTACCGGATCTTTGCGGCGTTTAAAGGTGTTCGTTGCTTGGCGTCGAAGTGTTTTGTTGCAAACGCTTATACCAAACCTTACCCGTTGGCTGGTTACTAGACGGATGCTTGCTGGCTCCATCAATCTAAGCTGTCCACTTTGTCCTACTGATTTAACACTGGCTCGCTCATTGCTTGGACGCTTGCCTTGTTTGTCCGTCCTCTTTATTAAACATCTGAGGTTTGTTATTGTTAATCTGTTTTTGTGACGCTGGAGCTCAGCTCAGCTGCAACAGCTCGTGGTCGGTCGAGCGGAGGCTACGTTTTCAGCAGCGGCGACGGCGACACGAAGCAATTATGTTTGTTTTGCGCGTGGTCGTGTCGTGTCAATAGATTACTCCTGCTGCTTGTCTGTCTGCCTAGCGTTCTGGTAAAGATTTGATCAGAGACAGCTGACCTAGAGAACCCAAACAACTCACGAATCCCTTGTCTTCTCAGAAGAAGAGACGCATATAGCAACAGGATCTAGCGACCACCCTGATGCTACTCACTTGTTGATAAACAGGACAACCTTTGTTTTTACTAGTCCTTTGATCTGATGATGGCGCACCAAAGGCTACTGGTACTACTCTTCTTGAGAAAAGAAGACACGGTAATGTAATTTTGTCTGGCTTGGTTTCACATCGCAGGGCGCAGAATCATGGGCCGGGGGTTGCGAAACCCATGATTAGCCGCTGCACGTCGCTTCATGCCGCTATCATGTTGGCTCCCATCATTTTGTGCTCCTGTTTGATTCCTTTGACTGGCCACGGCGCTGCTCGCTTTGCCCGGTTGCCCCTCCTGCGGTCCTGGTCGATGTGTAATCTTGACGGCGCCTATAATAGTAGTGTAAGGACCAGAGCGGAAAGGGTCACAGCGGTCTCCTTTCTCCTGGTACTACCTCGCAGCTCGCACGGTGCTCTGTGTAGTCCTCGCTTTCGCAGCAGCCGACATCATTAGTCCAGCAGGTACCAACGCAACGCCCTGACTTGTGGACTGTGGTCCTTGAACGAACAAGCACATGTATGTGCTCCTAACAAAGAGTGGTCGTATGATTAGTGTTGCTTATATGGATATATGTCCATAAGCTTGCAGTGCTTAAGCCCAATCCGTTCTTCGGTTGGTAGAGGGCCGTGCAGCGATCAGGGGAGAAAAAGGATCGGAAATGAAACCGATAGATAGATGGTGATTGCCACGTTCACCATGCATGTAGAAAAAAAATGTGATTTTATTAAACCATCATTGTCAATTGCTTAAAAGGTACAAAAACTTGCAAGGTACAAAACCTGTGACTCATTTTGCTTTTGAAAGCAATTCTAATCTTCTAGAGAAGGATAGAGTTGTGTGAGTATGTGACCATCTCATTGGCTAATGATACTCAGTTAGTTCAGCAGAATATAGATTTGTTTAAACAAAAAGAACAAGCTAGTAGAGATGTGTTTATATACACAAAAAACTAGAAAAAATAGATATTGGTTTCAGAACTGTGGACTTTCCTTCCTTGACTCAAAATGACTGTAGAGAAAAAAAAAGTCTCTCCTTTAAAAAAGTGTCAGGATACTTTGGAAAAATCTTGGGTTCAAATTGTAAGGGTACCATCAGCTTCTTCAATGGTTGATAATGATAGGAGACATATGGAATGTGAGAGGCCTCAATAAAAGGGGCAAACTCCATGTGTTACTGACTTTGTATATGATAATAGGTTAGATTTTGTAGGTTTTCAGGAAACAAAAAAGAAGAAAATAATTCTTTCATGATGCTTTTCTAATCAGGTACCCAGAGACTTTGTATGGCAACGTGGAAAATGGCTTTTCAATCAAAAATATGTGGAAAGTGGCATTAGCCTGGCAAAACAATATTTTTTTGTGTTTGTAACAAAGGACTCCTTGAACGAACAAGCATAACCTGCTTCTAACAAAGAGTGCTAGTAGAGGACCTGCTCTCCTCTCCTCCCTCGCGTCGTCTCCTCCGGAGGCGACCAGGGGCCCCGACCCGCCGCCTCTAGCGCCGCCTCCTCGCCGGCTCCCGCCGCTGCCCCTCCTCGCCCGGCGGCGCCCCCTCCCTCCCCTGCTCCCTCTCCCTTCCTCTCCCCGTGGCCTCCTCTCGCGCCACCTCCTTCCCCTCCACCTCCCCACCTCCTCCTCCCAACCCGTTCGAGTGGCAGCCTGCGGCGCCGGTGGCCGGATCCGGCCTCCCCGTCGCCGGATCTGGCGGGCCCGCGGGCTGGCCGTCGGTGGCGGCTAGGGTTCCGGCGACCACCTCCACGGCCGCGGCTCCATCCCAGGCGGCCCGCCGGCCGGTGCCGTATCCCTGTGGCCGGTGCCCCGCCGCTGCCGGTTCTTGGGGGCCTGTGGCCAGGGCGACGGCGCGGCCCCCTTCGTGGCCCCGGGCGCGGTATGGGCGGCGCGGCTCCCTGCCCTGACGGCACGGGGGCCCGTGGCCAGGGCGACGCCACGGCCCCCTTCGGGGCCCCGGGCGCGGAATGGGCCGCGCGGCTCCCTGCCTGGCGGGCTGCGGCGGCCGCCCGTTGCCCCCACCCGGCTCGGCGTCCGCGTGGCGCTGGAGTGGGCCCCGGCCGGCGTCGTCTTGGAAGGTTTGTCGGCGTCGTGGTGGCTCTGACACCTGCTCGCCCGTGCATCTTCAGCGTCATGGCGGCGGTGTTGATGTCGGTCGAGCTGGCACACCTTTCTGTGGCCGGCCAGGTGCGGCGCGGGTTCCTCGTCCAGGCCGGCTCCGGGGGGATTGGCTGTGGTCCGCTGTCTTGCTCCTAGGACACGTTACAGCTAGGTGAAAACCTTGCCCGGCTCGCGAGCCGGGCTGACAGCGGTGGCGCAGTTGCGTCCTGATCCTTCTTGGATGCGTCGTCAAAGCTCGTGTTCTTTGGAGCAGACTGGGGTCGTGAGACCCTCTTGGGTGCGTTCGACGTCGTTGGCGTCCGCGGATGTCAAGATCCTTCTTGAAGGCTTCGTTGGAGCACCACCACGGCCGGTCCCTGCTGCCTTCGTCGGTGCTATGTCTACTTGTGCTTCTTCGCTTCTTCGCTATGGTCCGTCTAATTCGAGCGGTGGGGTCGCCGCATTTGTTCTTCGCGATGACTACCTGGTCATCGGCGGTTTTACCTCGCGACTTCCTGGTCGCTGGAGGTCTACCTCGCGGCTACCTGGCTACTGGAGGTTCGAGTTCGTTCGCAGTGGCTTCCTGGTCACTGGTGGTTGGTTGCTCTGGCTGGACCCCCTCGATTGGCAACTTTAGCGAGGATTTATCAGTTGTGGTAGGCATAGTTTAGTTGGTTGGATTGTTGGTGTCGGAGGTGGTGACCTCCCCCACTCCTTTGTTTTATTTTATTTTCTTGCTGTGTGTTCGTGTTGGGATCTCGTTGGTAATCTTGCGATTACCTACGAATCCTTTGTAACGGTCTTTTGACCACTCCCACTTCTTCTTAATGAGGCACGTGCCAGAGTGCATGTTTTCGAAAAAAAAGAGTGCTAGTAGAACTAGTGTTGCTTATATGGCCAATAGTCCATCAGCATCTGTTCTTCGGTTGGTAGATCGAGGCCTCCTCTTTACGTGCAGCAATCAGGGGAGAGAGAGCTGAAATGAAATCGATAGATAGAGGTATTTGCTATATTTTAAAAAAGTGATTTTAAGTTGTCACCGTCAATTTTAGCTGCTTCAGGATGAGGTGGCAGAATTGTCCTGTCCCGACGCCGTGCGTGTTCGTCCCCGCGCTTGGTGGCAATGGCAACACAACGACGCGGCCACGAGCGGCGTGTGGTATGAGAAGGGAGGCACTGATTAACGGCGTTTTCCCAAGTTTGTACACGGCCCCACTGCCTGTTCTCTCCTGGTTCCTGGAGTGCAGTTCACAACGACGGAACATAGGAGGAACCTCGCAAAAATCCTCCATCACACTCACACGACACGAGTCGTCGTGATCAATAATAATATCCGGGCAGTTTCCCTCCACAACTCTCGCGCCATAACGCCGGGTCGTTTTCTATTCCCTCCCCTCCTGCTGGCTGTTGGAACACCCCCCGGCAAGCGTCAGGCCAAGCTGCAGCGGGCGGCGAACACGATGTGGCGGCACGGCAGGCCAGAGTGCCAGACAGAAGGCTGCCCCCGCGAGACCAACTCATTGGATCGCCCCCGGCCACGGTGATTGTGTCCGCGCCGCGCCCAGAGCCCCAGGCCGCTGCCGCGCGCGCGCTCCTTCACTGGTTCACTGCTGGATGCCTGCCTCTCCACGCCGCCGAAATCAAACCCCGGCTTTTCACGACCCGGCCATGATCCGTGCGTCTCCTCCAAAGAACGAACGTACGCGTGAAGCAAAGCCTCCCTCCCCTTTCCGGATCAATCGATCATCCATCACCATATTCTATTGACATTTTTTATGATTGAAAGCTGCGCATATGCTGCTTCAATTCTTCCTCCCTGCTGGCTCTTTCTCGCTCGTCCCTGTCGTCGTCGATCGTTGCGTACTTTGGGTAGCTGGACTTCTTCCCTCCCGCGACCCCTTCCTCCCTACATACCTCAATAACTCGTCCACCCTCTCAGGTCGCCTCGCTTCAACTGTTCAGACACTCGACACTACACCAACTAAATCTTCTCCCTTTTCATATCTATCTAGACACCCACACGCGCAGAGCTCGGAAGATTGATAGTATTCACCTCCTCCATCCATGCACAAGCACAACCACTCCAGTAGACGAGAGAGATAAAGCAGCAACCGCCGCAGGTTTATACATACAAGCTTGAGAGAGAACAACCTGCAGTACGAAGCTAGCCACCTGCCATGGGGAACGCCAACGGGTGCTTCTGTGGCACCATCTCCACGTCCCCTGATCAGCCCGAACCCGACTCGCCCACGGCCAAGGCCACGGCCAGCAAAGAAGCGCCGCCACAAGGTGGTGCTGGCAACAAGAGGCCGGCGACGCCGCCGAGCAGCCGGCAGGGCAACAGCAACAGCCAAGAATCGAGGAGCAGGAGCCCGGCGGGACCCAATAACAAGCCCCGACCGAAGGCGACGCCCAAGCCCAAGCCGGCTACTAAGCCCAGCAACCCGTTCGACTCGCGGTCGCCGCGGGGGTCGGCGGCGCGCGTGCTGGACGGCGTGGTGCCTCACCACCCGCGCCTCCGCGTGACGGACAAGTACCACCTGGGCCGGGAGCTCGGCCGCGGCGAGTTCGGCGTGACGCGGCTCGCCACGGACCGCGCGACGCGGGAGCGGCTGGCGTGCAAGTCCATCCCGAAGCGGCGCCTGCGCACGGCCGTGGACGTGGCGGACGTGCGGCGGGAGGTGGCCATCATGGCGTCGCTGCCGGACCACCCGGCGCTCGTGCGGTTAAGGGCGGCGTACGAGGACGCCGACGCCGTGCACCTCGTCATGGAGCTCTGCGACGGCGGGGAGCTCTTCGACCGCATCGTGGCGCGCGGGCGGTACACGGAGCGCGCGGCGGCGGCGGCGGCGAGGACCGTGGCCGAGGTCGTCAGGGCGTGCCACGCGCATGGGGTCATGCACCGGGACCTCAAGCCTGAGAACTTTCTGTATGCCGGCAAGAGCGACGACGCGCAGCTCAAGGCCATCGATTTCGGACTCTCCGTCTTCTTCAAACCAGGTCAGCTTGCTGTCTTGCTCCTGGTGCTGCTCCTTCGAGACCTTCCTTCCTTGCATTCGCCTGTTATTTATTTTTTTAAAAAAAAACTATTTACTTTGTACAATCCTTCCATTCATTATACGATATCTTAAGTATATATACCATTCATCACTTTAATTCAAGTAGTACAAAACGATTGTTTCAAGATTGAATTGTTAGATATTTTTTGTCAAAATTTTTAGCTTTCTATAAGCCGGGTGATTATCATATTTCTCAGGGACAGACAGACAGCATTTTCCTTTCGTTTTCCGTCCGTGTGGTTGTCAAATTTGGCCTCTGCGATAATCTTAGCCTATTTTGGGTTCTTTTACTCGTCCCTTTTGGGTGATGGTTGGCTAATGTTCTCTGGTGTAGGAAAATGATTATTTTTAAATCTTGTCCAAATATATGCAAAAAAAAAACCTTTAATTTTGCCAGCCTTCAAAGAGCTAATACTCATTTATAAATTTTAAATAAAACATGTGAAAGTGTGTAATACCGCTTTAGGTCGTCGAATTTTTCATTACACTGATGACAGCGCTACACTTTGTTGCACCTAACTTTGGAACACTTCCTGTGAAAGCTTCGATGTGTTGCATGAGGAAGACACACTCTGCAATGAGGAACAAGTCCTGTCGAAACTGGGAGAAAGCCCGGTTTACTTTGTCTGCCGTGCCTGACGTTTATTTCGGCGTGGAAGGGTCCGAGCGGCTGCAGTAACCATCACGCCAGTGATACGGATCCAGCTCGTATATTCACAAAGTTGACACGATCATCCGACGTTTTTCTAAAAAAAAATGACGAAAAAGTCCACTCTTTGGCTTTTGGGCAAAACTATAGTTCACTGGACGCTATTTTCACCAGATAATTGAGGTCAAACACTAGTTCGTTCGCGCACGGTGATCACACCCGTACGTGTTCTGTACATGCATCATGCCCTGATCCATGACGCTTATCACTAATGCAATGGCAACACAACAGGCGAGCGGTTCACGGAGATCGTGGGGAGCCCGTACTACATGGCTCCGGAGGTGCTTCGCCGGAGCTACGGCCCGGAGGTGGACATCTGGAGCGCCGGCGTGATCCTGTACATCCTCCTCTGCGGCGTGCCCCCGTTCTGGGCGGAGACGGAGCAGGGCGTGGCGCGCGCCATCCTGCGCGGCGACGTGGACCTGCAGCGGCAGCCGTGGCCGCGCATCTCCGAGGGCGCCAAGAGCCTCGTCCGGCAGATGCTCCAGATGGACCCCAAGAAGCGCCCCACCGCGCAGCAGGTGCTGGAGCACCCGTGGCTGCAGAACGCGCGCAGGGCACCCAACGTGCCGCTGGGCGACGTCGTGCGCGCGCGGCTGCAGCAGTTCTCCGCCATGAACAAGTTCAAGAAGAAGGCGATGCGGGTCATCGCGGAGCACCTGTCCGTGGAGGAGGTGGAAGTGATCCGGGACATGTTCGCGCTCATGGACACCGACAAGGACGGCAGGGTCACGCTGGAGGAGCTCAAGGCCGGGCTCAGGAAGGTCGGGTCCAAGCTGGCGGAGCCCGAGATGGAGCTGCTCATGGAGGCCGCCGACGTGAACGGCAACGGGTACCTGGACTACGGCGAGTTCGTGGCCATCACCATCCACCTGCAGCGGCTCTCCAACGACGCCCACCTCCGCAAGGCGTTCCTCTTCTTCGACAAGGACAGCAGCGGCTACATCGAGCGCGCCGAGCTGGCCGACGCGCTCGCCGACGACGCCGGACACACTGACGAGGCCGCGCTCAACAACGTCCTGCAAGAAGTCGACACCAACAAGGTACGTGTATGTCAGTCTCGGTGTCTGTCACCTCCTCACCGGCAGGCAGCTCATTCAGATGATCAGATCCTGCGATGTAATTGCAATCTGATCGAGCTCGGCACATATGCATGGTCGCAGGATGGGCGGATCAGCTTCGAGGAGTTCGTGGCGATGATGAAGGCTGGCACGGACTGGAGGAAGGCGTCCCGGCAGTACTCGAGAGAGTGCTTCAAGACCCTGAGCAACAGCCTCATCAAGGACGGGTCGCTCCGCATGGGGCGATGACCACAATACCATGGATGTGCTTCAGAAACGATCGATGCGATGAGATGCTTGGTTTTTGATGCATACATCACTTCATCAGTGGATGGATGGATGGATGGGTAGATTTCTTTCTTCAGCCTGTCTGTATATTCGTTCCAGAGCCTGAACGAGTGGACTTTTGATAGGAATATTTAATTATTTATTGTTAATTAACAAAAGCTGCTGGGGATCGGATCAGTATCTATGAAGTGAACTCGAGTTGGTTGTAATTATGCATCGTAGGGAAGGAACTATAAGTACTGAAAATGTTCTTTGAAAGTTCTGCGCTTATCTGTTTGGATGTGGATTGGGATGTGTCCTTCAGCAGTCTCTTTGTTTCGTATGACGTATCAAGACGCTGTTAAAAAAATACGTTCAATGTGTTGTAGTCACATATTTTGTGGGTGTGTACTGGTCACTGGAACATAGAGACAATAATCTGACAGATTTTCTATACGTTTGATGGATGGATGGATGGATGGATATGGATGGGTAGAATTTATTTCTTCAGCTTGTCTGTATATTCAGAAAAGTCTTTGAACTTTGTATAGGAATATTTGTTGTTAACAAAAGCTGCTGGGGGTAGGATGTATTCAGAAAAGTCTTTGAACTTTGTGAAATAGAAGGAAAATATTTGTTGTTAAAACAAAAGCTAAAAATAGAGAAGTGAAATCGTAGATAAGAGAGAGGGTGGGGGGTAGGATGATCTTTTTCATTTACAATTCTATATTTTTGGCTGTAATTATACTAGCCTAATTATACGTCGTAGGAAGTAAGAAGTGCTGAAAATTTTCTTTGAAATTTCTGACTTCCGCTTCCGCTGATGTTCCGTTCGGATATGGATTGGATTGTGATTGTGGCAGGTACTGGGTGCATGCAAGCACGTTGAATTAAACAATTACTCATCTCTTTCTATCGCCATGGGAAACGGTTGGTCAAAACTTTTTGAGTTCAACAAGGTCTGTAGAAAGTATTACCAACTTGTATCTCAAATAAGATTATTTCTAAAATATATTCAACGTTTTAATGATACTAACAGTATATTATAAATATTAATATATTTTTATATATTTAAGCAAGTTGAGAACGTTTAATTTCTCGGTAATGGAAAATGGCATATACTAAGATAGAGGGAGTACACTTATCTAAGGCAGGGGCCCAACACCCACTTTGCCACACAAAGTAGTCTTAATGACGTTCAGCTAGCGCTTCTACGTAGTCGAACGGTTAACATCAATTAATTATAACATATAATCAGAGCTTCTACTAACAAATAAGCATCGAAATGATCATAAGGCCAGTCTCAGTGCATGGTGTCATTGCACTGTTTCCCAAACAAAATTGCTAACAAAGCCTCCATGAAACAAACATTGAAACACCCTCTACAACGCAATGCAGCGGTTTTCAATGCACCGTTTTTAGACTTAGAAAAAGCACTTAATTGCCGCATGTGTATGGGATCATACACTTTAATCTGTATGGGACGACGAGATGAAACGGCTCAGTCTTGGTTTCATTCGGGTTTCAATGCCGGGAAACGACGCCACCCTGGGTTTCACCATGGTGAAACCATATGGCTCTCTCTCCTCCTCCTCGTTTCAATCAAATTGCTGATGTGTGTTTGTATTTAATATGCATTTGACACTATGGTGAAACCCCACCGAGACCGGCCTAAGGATAAAAAAAACTCAAGCTAGATACCATAAGATAGAACATGATTTTAGAAAAGTCTAAAATAGCTTCATAATTTTCTAAGTTAAACAAGTTTTCTATGTTTTTATATTAAACCAATTTTTTAGTTGAATTATTGTACAAGCAAAAATATTTGTATAATCTTTGTATTTTAATTTATGTTTTTATACTATTAAAAATAGTTTGAGACCGAACTACCTCTCTTAACCTTCGTTTTAGTCCAATTTACCCTCGAACATAGCGCCATATCATCAAAACCATTATCAAAATCATGAAGGTGTAAAAAAGAACGGTTTTAAAAATTGATAGGTAAAAGAGGCTCGTTTTATACTTCAGGGAGGAAAATAGGATGACCGTGATAGTCGTGGGTTGTAAATTGGACCTTTTGGAGGGCTTCATGTTAATTAGAAATGGAAGCGACACACCAGGCAGCTTGGGCTTCACTAAAAGTGCGCAAGAATACTAATCTTCTGTAGCTTTCTCACTCTCTTTAGGAGCCAAACACGTAAAAGAATCACAAAACTTTTGGACAAAGGTGGCTGGGAGCATCAATGGAGGAGGAAGGAAGTGTGTTGGTCGGAATCTAGTGAATTTAGAAGAAGATGATCATTGGGGTGGAGTGAGAGTGGGAGTGATATAAATAATCCCATAGCTCCACAAATTGTCGACCAGGGAGAGTGTGTTGGTTCCGTCTTGGCCAGAGAGGAACAAGAGTGAAAAGCATCTATCAATTTTTATAGGCTAGGTATATTTGATGTTTGTGTAGGAGTTGCGAGCATTTGGATCATCCCAACATACCTTTATCCTCTTGATAGTACAACCTGTCCTAACCTCAAACTCAAAATACAAAATAAATGTAAACTAGATTTTCGAGCTTTCCGAGCCATCCTTTTGAGTTGGGAGTCTCCAATTGTGTCTCGTGCACCCACGGTACATAATATGTTATCAAGCACTTAGCAAAGGTCATTAGTCCTTTATTTATATGGTCAACATCACCAAAAGCTTGATTGCACTTATAGAAAGAAATGTTCTCATGGTAGAAAAAATGCTTGGGGTGTGACCCATTTGGCTCCCTAGTCTCTTAGAGCATGCGCAATGTGTACACCCTCCATCGGGAGTAACGTGGGTCCAAGCGTCAGAGGGCAGAAGCAATCCACCCGGCTCACAATGTGGAACATGCATAAGCTGGGGCCCGCAAAGAAAAAAAATCTGATTCCTCAACCTCCGTGACCCTTCTGCTCCTCATTTTTGTAATGCAAACACTGTACAAATATTATTGTTTATTTCTTCTTACCAGGAGTAGTACTACTCCTACTCCCTGGGATTTACTACTCTCTGTTTCCCCAGTGTATCTACCCAGGAGTAAGAGTGCATTAAATGCTTACTCCCCCCTTCCTACCCCTCATTATGGGTGCCCTTATGGAATAGGTAACTTCCACATGGAAAACTTTCTAGATAAATGGTGAATATACACAAGACATAATTATTCAGACAATGCAAGACTCACTTTGCAAAGGAAAGATCTAGAGAATGGATAAACACAAACAAAATTCTATAAGGAATACTCTAGATCTAGATATTTTATATAATGAGAAATATCTAGATATGGAAATGTATAGAAGGTTGCCACACCCATAAAAACCAATAACTTTGAGTGTTCATTCACCAAGTCACCAAGTGAGTTCCTATAAAAGTCATGAAAGTAGTAGTCGATATTCAGTACGAGAATACTTCTAGTTATTTAGAATTTATAAGTTTGTAGAGTAAAACTAAGCATTAAGAAAGACTCGGTAATCATCGACGTCCATAGCCCTTGCTTGAATATCCATGGGACACAAATGTCAGAGACAACAGAAGCTTTTAAATAACATACTTTAACTACTTACTACATAATACTACTACTATGATGTCGCGAAGCTTTTTTGCACCAATACACCTCTGATAGGCATATGAAAAATGTATATCTATCACATAATGATTATCCACACAACTAACCAATTATTATAATTCATCGATATACTTGTCTCGATTCGCATACACTTCTAGGCCTCGGCCACTCCCGCCTAGGCCTCCACTGCGGAAGCTCCTGCCTCGGCCTTCTCCACCGCCGCCTCGGCCAGCTTTAAATTAAAGGTGTTGTTGAGGACGAGTTTGACACAGTGTAGGATATTGCCAATCTCCTCGTGCAGAGTAGCGTTGTCAGGGACGTGGGCGCGGGCGTCGACATGGAAAGCATCCATGAGGTCGGCAAGCGGGGTGGTTTCCCAATGGAACGAGCCTCCAGTCTCCCTCCGTTTAACTAAGATTCGCTCGGCGTAAACCTTCAATACGTCCAGCACATCATTCTCTATGGGGACACTTTGTAGATAAGGGAGAACCACGCTCTCGAGTAGGAGGAGAAGGAGGAGGTCGGACGTCTGCGCCATCCTCTCCAATGGGACGCGGTTGACGATGTCACCGCGCCATCTCCCCCCGACAACTCCAGAACCGCGAGTTGGGCGAAGGCTACCTCCCGAACCATGACGCTGCTCGCGACGATATGGATGCGGATCAGGTGGTGCTCTCGACATGGTTTGTAATAAATAAATTTCAAACTCTCAGTGTGTATGAATGAACTATAATGTTATAATTCTTATTTACTTATTGTCGGTTCATAGATGCAAATGTAGGCCATTTTGAGTTCTACCATTTGCTCGACAAATTGTTTGATTTAGTGTCTCTCTCTTGGGTATTTAGTGTCTACTGAAGACAAATACTCCAACCAGTGGATTATTTTTTATTTCTCATTCATGTTTCGTTTCTTACTACAATGCTAGATTTTTTTAGATAATACGATGCTAGATAGTAGTCAAACATGTACCATCTCATAAGAAACAACGATTCATGAACCGATGACTCCGAGCTAGGTACCCCAAACATGAGCCTTGTTTAAACCACATGCATAAACTAGACTCCAGATCTATCACAGGGTCCAGAGTCCTCGCCCAACGCGGACTCCAAATCCCAACACTACGACCTATATATGCGGCAGGCTGGTGTCGTTGGAACTCGGCTCTCCCTGGTCCAGAAGGAGGCGAAACCCATGACAAGCAAGGTAACGCAACCATTCCCACAATCCCCATCCCCCCTCCCCGAAGCAAGTATGTGTTTTGTACGTTCGAAAATTGACAGATTTTAATGGACCCAGGCGGGAAAACCATGCACCCAAGATAAACTAACAAAATCCCTGTGGCCCCAAGACCCTGTCTTCGTGCACACACACCAGTAACCTCAAGAACCATTTCACCATTTTTCATGTAAGTAAGAAGTAATCGATCTATGGTGAGAGCAACAATAGGTCGCACGCTACCGATGGGTCCTAAGCATAGAACCTACTCGATAATATAGACTAGTAAGACTTAGAGGATTATATATATTTTATGCTTGTGGGCTCCATAGAATTCCTGCAACCTAATGCACAAACATATATATGGTGAATATACAAAGTTAGTGATCATACACCAGGCTTGTTTTAGACAGGCTTGGTGTTAGCAAAGTCAGTTGACGGCTCTTGGGTCTCCTCATGTACAAGGGCTTTCTCCTCGTACTACTCGACGATATCCTCATACTTGAAAAATGAGAGAAAAATATATGACAAAAAAATAGGAGAGAAAAGGCGAGTAAAAGTAATTTTTGATGGTTTAGTTACGGAAGGCCTACCCAGCTGAATATTCTGCGTTCGCCTAGAGAATGACACAGGACCCGTCGGTGGTCACCTCCTCTATCAGTTCACACTTTATATGCTAGCAATGATGATGTAGTAAATTAAAGTGGCAAACCAACATTGCTAATATTTGACAAGCACAATACCAGCAACATAATGATTGTAATCATACTACTAACTAGCAGAATGTTACAGTACAAATGAAAGGAACCTTTTCCAAAAACCTTAAAGGATGCATTAAAACCTAAGACAACAAGAGCAGTTAGATATTTTAAAGTATCTAATACTTATACCAGCCTAAGGTGAAAATTTCATGCCAAAATCATTTACCAAAGAATCACTAAAAATATCATTTTTGACAAAATAGCATAACTAAATTTGGAGTTTATTAGTTACTATTTAACTATAGACCTAGAATAGTAAGAACCATGATTTTTTAATATATCACAAAATTATTATTATTATTATTATTATTATTATTATTATTATTATTATTATTATTATTATTAAAAGGAGTCTAAAAATTGTTTTCAAAATAGGACAACTACTCAATTTTATTTTGAATTTACAACTTTCAGCACTTTTAGAAAAGGAAAAACCAATAGTTATTTAACTATAGACCTAAAAACTGTAAGAACCAGTAATTTTTTTAATATATCAGAAACTTATTATTATTACAAGGAGCCTAAAAAATTGGTTTCACAATTTTTGGACAGCTACTCAATTTTATTTGAATTTACAACTTCCAGCACTTTTAGAAAAGGGAAAACAAATTTAAAACGCGAGAAAAAGGAATAAGGCCACACGTGACCGATCCAGCCCAGCAATCAGGTGCGGCCCAGCGAGCGGCGGGCCACGCACGGCGAAAACCACTCCAGAGATTTTTTTTTAAAAAAAAAAAACAGCTCAGCATATAGAGTCAACCCGCGGGAGCTGGCCGATTTGTGGAACGCCCCTTCCATTTTGAACAATCACGCGACACTACACAGCACTGTTCAACGGAGACAAGTTTCGCAAAAAAAAAAAAATTCAAAATCGTGCATGGTACGTTCTTCATTAAGAGAGGTGGGAATGGTCAATAGACCTACACAAAAGATACAAAAGGATTCATAGGTAATCCACAGATTACCAGCGAGATACTCAACACAAACAACAAAGCAAGAAACATGAGGGGGAACCCTCCACCTAACAACCCCAGTAGCTGAGCCTAATACAAAAAGTATATCACAACATCTAGGTAGCCAACAGTGTTCGAAGCCATAACTGATAAGGACCTCGGCAGCAAAGGATCTGCCAGAAAGACGACGACCTTGGTGGCAAAGCATCCACCGGAACCACCTCGGCGGCAAAGCATCCCCGGAAACGACCACCACCTCGACGGCGCGCCCGCCGGAAGCGCAACATCAGACACCGAAAGCTCCTCCGAGTCACTAAGGCCATGCCTTCAGGACCACGGGCGAGGAGAACTTACCTGAAGATACATGGGCAGCAAAGCATCCGCCCAAACAATGACCAACCCCTCGGCGGCAAAGCATCCGCCAGAAACACCTCGGTGGCAAAGCATCCACCGGAACGAACATAGTTACGGCTACAACAAACGCTAGCTAGACAAGCCTAGGTGAGGTGAAAAACCTGAAGCACAATTGGGCACAGCAAGACGACCATGCAGACACGGCGGAGGAGCGGTGGGCCAAGCAGATTTTCCAACACCGGTGACCGGAGCAAGGAACTCGAAGACGACGCCTTCAAGAAGGACATGGTGCCAGGAGGCGTCACCGTCGTCCGCCCGACCATCGTCAGGCTGGGTTTTCGCCCAGAGCCCTATGCATCCAAGTCCCACGGGGCGAGCGAGAGGACGTTATCCACGCCACCACGGCATCGATAGCGCACCGCCAGAGCGGCCGACCGCACCACCACGGTGCGAGACGTCAAACGCACTGGCCACCTCGAGACCGAACCCAAACGCCGCGCGCCGCGGCAGGCAAGGGCAGGAGAGGGCCCGCCCGCCCGGAGTAGTGGCCGTCGGCGAGGGGAAGAGCCCCCACCGCCCCAACCAACAACGCTGCCGGCGGGGCGGAGCCCCCACCGCCCCAACCGGCCCCCCGCCGGCGAGGGGAGAGGACCCGGGCGGGCCCACCAAGCAGGCCGCCGCCGCGTTGGAGGGGGGGCGGAGATGGCTGGCCGGCCGGCCAGATCCGGGGCCCAGGGGCCCGGATCCGGCCAGCCAGCACGCGCCTCGGCTGCCAGGAGCCCCCCCGCCGGCACCCGGCCACCTGGCGAAGAGGGGGCGTGGATGGGGTGGTCGGACGGCGGATCTGGCCCGCGAGTGCCCGAATCCGGCCTCCCGCTGCCGGAATCAGACAATGTCGTCGGGGTGGCTGTGGTGGAGGGGGGAGGGAGAAGTGGGGAGGTGGAGGAGGGTGGAGGTGCGTGCGTGGCTACCATTTGGAGCCGCGCCGCGCCGCCGCCGCCGCCACCATGGCTAGGGTGGCGATGGCGGCCGAGGGGGAGCGAGGGAGGGGGGCCGGTCGGCCGCCGGCGAGGTCGCCCCCCGAGTCGCCTGGTGAGGGGCGCTCGGGGGCAAGGGGTCGCGTGTTTTGCCTGAGGTACCCTCTCAAAAATAGACTAAAATATAGTTTCGCAAAAAATCGCCCTGTAATTTTTCTTCTTCCCATCTTGGAGGCTCCTGGGCGCGCGCGTCAATGATGCGAGCGGCGTCACTGCCGGCCGGAGGCAAGATCGTTGGCGGCCGGGTGTTTAAGCTAGATGTGCGCTCATTCCTGGTCGGTGTTGGAGTGGCGCGCAAAGAACCGTGACATGGAATCGGATTGGGTTCGTGGCACGAATTCGAAGGACGAAGCAAGCGCGGTTTTGCTGTTTAAAGGTGCTGATGAGGGCGGCGACGGTTTATTTGGCTCGATAGTGGCCGGCCAGGACTAAGGGAGCGCGCCCCAGGCGCGCGCAGCCGAGCCAAGCACCGTTAGTTCGTCGTGACGCGGTTGGACAAAGGGGCACACCCTCCGAGCAACCGAGCCTCGGGCACACGGCGCGACGAAGCAGGAGGCGGTGGCAAGGGGGAAGCTGCAGCAGGGGCATGCGCGCGGAGACAGGTTCGATGCCAGCAGGCGCCACTGGGTTCACGGCGAGGGTGCACATGCGTCCGCCCGGTTTGTCCCCATCCGGGAGCCTTTTACCTGTGTGCCATTACAAAATTTACACCCGACCTATGTGCCACTGAAAATTCGCTTCGCACCTGTGTGCCATGACACTTTTTTTCTTTTACCTGTGTGTCATTCTGTTACCACAAAAGTTCTGGGCATTCTTGTCTTTTCTCGTGGTCAGTCAACACCGTTACCTGCTCAAATTGACAGAATGGCACACAGGTAAAAGAAAAAAAAGTGTCATAACACACAGGTGCGAAACAAATTTTTAGTAGCATACAAATCGGGTGTAAATTTTGTAATGACACACAGGTAAAAAAGGCTCCCCATCCGGAGTACGGCGGTCAGCGGGGAAAGAAAAGACGACGACACGAGCGGGGGCGGCCACGTGCGCGAGCCAGCGCGCAGCAACGGCACGGGCGCACGCAGCAGCGCGGGCCAGCGGCACAGGCAGCAAAACATTTTCAAGAACATTAAGACATGTTTTATATACATACGAACAACACAGGATGTATGGGTTTGTGTAAAAGACCTACTACTAAGACCATGTTATAAATCATTTCTATTTTAAGTGCTTGCGATAAAAGCAATAACACTCCCCCACCGCGTGCAACGGAGAATAATTATGATGTTAAAGACTTGAACATTTTTAATTAAGCTTAACACCGGAGATTGTTACAATCGGCCGATCCAGATGTGAAAGAATATGGGCATTCAGAAATAAATTACCTTCTACTCCCTCCATCCACCCCGTCAGAGATGACCAAAATGCAATACATTTTTCAGGATGGGTGTAATATATCTTAGGACCGAGATTTTGGCAATTATTAGAGGAACCTAACAAATGTGCTCCTAAGTCCTAACTATTTTTAGTCACATAGAAGACTCATTGATTTACCGATTATATATTTTTTGAAAACTATTGGCGATGCTTCTTCTAGCCGAGTCCCCGTGGCCTACTTTTTTTTTACAGAGTGAGATAAGTACCCATTGCCTATTGCATGAGCCATCTGTCTGATCATCTCAGAAAATAATTAGGCATATTATATCCCTCAACTTTCGAAATAAGTTCTAATTTTCTTCCCTAAACTTCAAAATTGGACAAAACACCTACCTCGACTTTCCAAATCGTTCATCTTACCTCCATTGCACTATTCTAAGCTGTTTTAAAGGCAATTTGTCTTTTTTATTTATTTTGGTTGAATATTTAAAAAATTATAATAAATCATAGACAATTCATAAAATAGAAATCCCATTTTTTGGACTCTACATTAGTAGATCTATACTTAGTATAAAGTTTTTGTTGTAGATTTTTTTGACCGATTTTTTGTTGTAGATTTAAATCTATGCTTTTATGTAATTAATTGTTATAATTCATAACTGCAGTTTTTAGGGTCAAATTGTAGTGAAATTTTTATGCCGGTGTAGTAAAAGTTTTATACAATCATGATAGATTTATTTCGATTTTGTGAGGTGATGATGGCATCATATTTTGAGTTTTAAAAATACATTATGATTTTTTTGTCATTATGTTCTGTATGATATTGTATCTCTAATGTTCAATTTATTATAGCATATCCTAAGCTATCAAAATAGTGACAAAAAGTCAAGATATCTTCCTCTAACTTAACTTAGAGCATCTCCAAGAGAATAGCTAAAACGTTTTCTAAAGCTAAATATAGCTAGTATTAGCATAAAAACGTCTCCAACAGACTAGCGATGTGTATATCTAAAATAGCGAGTATTTCATTCCGTGATTACCGCTAGCCAAAGTTGGCTAGCGAGCTTTGCTCGCTATCTAAAGTGATTAATTTTCATGCATGCTCGTTCCCTTAGCGGAAGTATGGACATACAACAACAAAATAACGTCATTGCGAGCTATTTTTAGAAAAGTTGCTACAGAACTTGTATACTTCTACAAGCTAAATTGTTTTAGAGAGCCGATTTAGCTAACTAAATTTAGATAGGCTCTTGGAGTTGCTCTTATAATGTACCTTATCACGTCACAGAACTCAGCTCCATTTTCCTCCGAGCGCAGCGCCGCAGACAAAAGCCGCCGTCGCCGCCACAGGGGAGCAGGGCGCCGGCGAGCACCGTCCTGTTCCGCCCGCCGTACCATCTCTTCACTTTCTTGCCGCTGCAGAGGAGCCAGCGACGGTGCGGAGCAACAGCTGGGGGTCATATATGCCGCGGTGCGGTGTGCGGAGTAGGAGCAGCAGCAGCCGGTGCCTATTCGGATTCCGTCATATGTTTCCAACCGGGACAGAAGAGTCCCTATCCCCTAAACCTTAATTTCCTCTCCCTTTCGCCGATATGTAATCGCATTCCGATTCAACCACCCAATCCAAATCTAGCACGCGAGGGAGTTATTATACACAGATAGCACAGGAGAACGGACACTCGGCGAGATTTCTCGGGGGGAGGGTGGTGTTACTTGCGTGTTGTCTTCCACTCGTACCATGGGGATTCAGAGCGAGACGCAGGAGCGTCAGCAAACCATATTAGCCCAGAGTATAAGCCTTCATCTGATTCGTTTGTTGTTTTCTTCTTTCATCTCATAAAAAATGATCTTTTTCATCTGTTATTTTATTTCATTTTATTTTATTTATCTGTTCGTTGAGGATTCATTGCTTAGACTGTCACACGGATAGCGTTTTCTAAATTTTATTTGATATTGAATTTTCCCAACAGTGTTTGTTGGCATGCAGATGGATCTGTTGCTACAGTGGACGAAATTAAGGACTCACCCTGTCAAGGACTTGGTGATGGCAGTTCTCAAGATGGACAAACATTGGGACATTCGATCCCATGCCTTCCTGAGGTATGGCAACATAAAATTCTGAAGGGGTTATTCTGTTGGTTTTGCTCAATATCTAAACATGTTGGTTTTGCTCAGTATCTAAACATGAAGACCTTAGTCTATCTACATGCATAATGAGACATGTCCCTGTTGATGTTGTATCCTTGTTTCTTGACACATTGTTTACTCTTTGTGCTCTTATGCAAGCAAGAACAGATAATTAGATATCATATTAGTTAATCAGCGCTGTCTATCAGTATGTGTATTTTTTTCCCCTTGTCTATAAATTTGAAAAATTACCCCATTACTGTGCATGCAGGATATCTGGCGTTATATACATTCTTTAATGCCAATTGACGCAGCTGCTCGTGCTGCTTGCCTTTCTCATGCCTTTCTAAGCTCCTGGAGATGTTATCCCAAACTAATTTTGAGTTCGTGGACGGTTAAGGCACATAGCAGAAGTTTAAGACGCAGAATCGACAGCATCCTGAGAAATCACTCAGGAATTGGCTTGAAGATTTTGGGGCTTCACTTAATTGATCAATACGATTGCTTTCCGTATGTCGACAGATGGCTCCATGATGCTGTTACACCAGGGATTGAGGAGCTCAGCCTTAGACTATATATAAAGTACAGCTTCCCCTGCTCAGTTTTATCTGGGGGGGTTAGAAATTCAATTCGGTCTCTTGATCTTTACTCTTGTACCTTCCGTCCCACAGCTGAACTTGGCGTTTTGAGAAGCCTAACAAGGTTGCGTCTGAGTTCAGTGTGTATCACGGGGGATGAATTAGGGTGCCTTCTTTCCAACTCTCTTGCTTTGGAGCGTTTGGAGCTTTGCTATTGCAAAGAGATAATTTCCCTCAAGATACCTTCCATGATGCAACAGCTCACCTACATGTCGGTTGCTGGTTGCGGTGCTCTGCAAATTATAGAGAACAAAGCTCCAAATCTCTCCAATTTGACCCTTCTTGGAGGAGCTCCAAAGCTCTCGCTTGGAGAAGCATCGCAGATGATGAAGGTCTTGAGCTTGTTTCGTGTGAATGCCATCTGTTATGGCCGTACTGAGCTCCCATCGATTATGCCAAATCTTGAGACACTTTCTTTAGCTTCAAGGCGTGAGGTATACTGCAGAGTATTGATACATCCATACGATCGACAGTAGTCATTATATATACTTTTATGTGCAGGTGCATATATATAATAAATCTGAACATGCATATTTTGTTGTGCAGGTGGATATACCAATGCTGCCTACCAAATTCATCAACCTGAAGCACCTGTGCATTCATATTACTTCAACATTAACCTTGTCCCCAGACTTTGATTATTGTTCTCTGATTTCTTTGTTGGATGCGTCTCCTTCCTTGGAGACTTGGTGGCTGGAGGTAAGGTGCTGTCCATCCTATATATCTGGCAAATTAATATATGTGGTCAATAATTTGGGTGCATTAATTGATTCAATCTCTTGGCTTTACATTGTCTTAGGTTCCTGAGGCAGATATGGGGCATGAATTGGTCGGTTCTTCAGATCTGAGGCAGCTGCCTGAACAGAGCCACGACCGCCTCAAGATTGTGGAGATGATAGCATTCAATTCTACAAAGAGCCTAGTTGAGCTAACATGTTGCATTGTCAAGAGCGCAGTCTCACTCGAGCGGCTTACATTCGACACACTTCTTGGTGGTGATGGTAGGTCTCCATGTTGCTCGGATGGTAAGGGTGATCACTATAGCAAGTCTTCGGTTGAGGAAGCGTGCAGAGCGGTGGCAGCTATAAGAAGGTACATTGAGGATAAAGTTGCACCTACAACTAAGCTGACTGTTTTGGAGCCTTGTGCACGTTGTCAGGATAACGCTTTTGACGATGCTTAGGCTTAGGCAGAGAGACCTTTGCATTGTAAGTTGCAGCGGGTGCTAGGATGGAGGCTGAAAGTTATCTTTGTTGTGCTGCCGTTTTGTGTAATAATTTTAATTTTTACATTTATCTTAGTGAACTGTGTTTGGTTTCTTTGCATGTTGGACAAGTTGTCTTAATGAAAGTGCAATGCATTGCAGCTTTGGTCAAGTTAATGTTATAGATAACTGTGTTTTGTTTCTTGAGAACCATTGGACCATTTAACCATTTATTTCTTGGAATATATGGTGTGTGTGTGTGCGAGAGAGAGAGCAATCAGTGTGATCCTGCCATCCTGAGAGATCACTCAGGAATTGACGATTCAGTGTGATGGATTGGCAGGGTGGATCTACAGCAATGATGCAGACGAAAATAGTAGTGCGACGCAGGGGGGAAAGAACACCACCTACCTCCGAAACGGAACCGCTGCTGATGTCGGCCTCGGAGCTCGAATCGCCGGAACCTTCGCCCCCGATGGCTTCCTCCTCGCTGGCGGGGGTACGGCTCCTTGATGGAGACGGCGCGGGGGAGGAGGCGAAGCGGCAGGGGCCGCCGCAGGGGCAAGCCGGACCACCATCACAACGCCCCAAGGCGCGGCGCATGGAAGCCTCGGCGTCGGCGCTGTCACTCATGGCGAGAAGCGGCGGAGAAAGGGAAGAGACTCGGCGATTGGGGAGTGGACACAGAACCAGAGAGCGTTCCAGGTCTTTTAACGGAGACGGAAGAAGCGGAGCCTCCAAGGTTTTTTCTTGGGCCATTGTTGGGCCGTTTTTCTCTCTTTTAGTAGGTTCGCGCTGTGGCCCAGGGGAGGCCCAGTCCAGTTGTGCACAGCAGTTTAGCTTCTTTCTTTCTCGTTTTTTATTTCGCTTTTTCTGTAATTAAGTTTCTGTACAGCTGTTTTTGCTTTTTTCGTCTAATATATCAAAACGGCAAAGCTTTTGTCGTTCTTTCAGAAAAAAATAGTAGTGCGACCTTCGGCGTGAACTTCCAACGGGGTTGGGGGTGGAGCCATGTCTGATCAAAACTCAAAAGTTGATTGGGCCTCCAGCCTGCAGAGAAGGTCCGTCCGTCTAACGTGACTTGGGCCCCAAAGGCCTGAGACTGAGACTGGGCCGAATGCCAACGACTACCCCATAAAATCAGGACGGATAGCATTTCACGGTGGGCACGAGTTCTCATCCCCACAACGAGAGTTGCATTTATTAGCCTTACTGGTACGGACATCACAACAGATTCGGTGGTACCTTTCAGGCCGCAACATGACACCGCAGGAGGAAACATGCAGGGAATCATGGGCCATGCAATGCAATCATGCATGATACTTACAGGGTGAAAGCCGGAAAGGTGATAGCGATGATATACTACTGTGCGATCGAGGATTAATGGATTATAGATAGATAGATATACTAGTCCACTGTAAATACTAGCACGTTCCGAGCTCCGACAATACGCAGCAGTACGATCCAAATGAACGCATGACAATGCGTAGACGTAAGAAGTTGACAAGTAGTATTAGCAGCCATCAGCATCGGCCATGTGTATCCCAATTCGATGAACGAGGAACAGGGTTCGTCAGTCGTCACCGCATCCATCTCAATCCGCCGAGCTTAGCACCCTGCCAACCAGAGCTGCGCAGTTTGATCAATAATGCCTGCAGCGTCGCTCTCTGTCCCTGCCGACCGACGACGCCCGCAGCTGCGTGTCGGGCGTATCAAGCGAGTCGCTACAGTCCAGTGCACGAGCTAGCCTCGCTCAGGCAGGCACGCAGGCATCCCCATCCGGTGCTGGCAGCAGGTTTTGGAGCTTGCAGCAACTTGGCCGCACCAACCAGATCGCTTTCTTAACTCAGATCAACAAACAGCTCTCTTAACAACAACTCAACGACGAGTCAGCTTCATTCATGACAAGTCTCTCGATCGCTGTCAGCGGATAAAGCCCAGCGTGTCAGCAACGCCAAACTAGTGGATCGACCATATTGTCCCGTCGTTATGCATTTATTGCGTTCCTTTTGTCGTCCTGATCGAGCAGAGCTTTCGGAACTAGTGTTAGGCTGTGTTGTGACACCTGAAAGTACCACCAACAAGATCCATCCATCAGCTGTAATCGATATTCTGGACAAGCTTGCGATGCATATAAATGACGCGCGCATGCAGTTAAGAAACATTTGGAGATGGTGGAGTTATAGTTACAGTGTTTCTCAAATGAACCACGTCGCATATAATACTGTGCTGTATAAAAGAATGATTAGCTAAAAAATACAGAACGTAACACTTGGCTAAGATATGTTTAGTTAATCTAACCATAATCATAGATTCATAGTCAATCTCCATTGACGATCGGTGAACCATGCGTCATCTTCACCCGTTTAATCATCATGATTACTTGATTAGGAGCTAGCGTGAGGGCAGGTACATTGGTGTAGTCCCATAACCAGTCTCATAGGGTGCCACGTAATTTAAGACGATTTAATGTATTTCTTATACAGTGGTTGTCTTTTTAAGTTGTCTCATAGCAATTCGCAATTCCTTAATTTATGGAGAGAGTAAAAATAGGATTGTGAGGTGCATGACAACAACAACTCATACAATGGTAAAATAGTTGTCTCATAGTCCTAAATTTTAGCTCATGAGGTGGTTGTTTCGCGAAACAACTACCTCATTTTCTCTCACCTCTCTCTTTCCTCCACATCATCAAAAATCCTACGTGGCAATGCATGAGACGACGTATGAGACCGCTTATGTATAGCAATGCACCTGCCCTGAGGAGAGCAGGAAGCAGAGCAAAGCCTAATGGACCGGATTCTCAGGCCAGGAAGACATGCCGGGTGCCCGGGTCCACGGCAGACGACATGCCTAATCTCGGTCAGATTCTCGGATCTCGCACTCACGGAGGCCGCTGGTCGCCCAACCTCAGCCAGCATAGGAGTAGTAGTACTGTACGTGGTTGCTTTTGGTCAGGGTCCCCAAACCCATAGGCTGCAAAAGTGAGCTATTGTTTCTTTCCAAATCCTTCTATTTCTATTTATTGCAACAAAACTGGCTGCCCATCCAGTAAAGTTAAGCATTAATAATGCTTACATCAATGAGGAGCATAAGTAAAATTTGTTTACGAGTACTGATGCACATATGTTCGAATCTAAATCTACAAGTGCAGTCCATGATTTCTCACATTTGTAGTTTTCCTCCTCCGGTCAGAGATTCATATGCTTCCAGCTTTTCCAAGGCTTAGGACAGCTGGTTGGCTAATGATGTTTGTTCTCAAGATAGCTTTAGACCGATTAATCAAGTCAGTCAGTTCAAATTAACTTTCAGCAGCTTGTTTGTGAACGTCTGGACTTCTGCTTCCAGCCGTCTCCATCACAACCCTCTCCGTCTCTCATCGAATTTTTCCATTCAACTCTGTCTGTGATACCAACAAACGAGCTTACGATCGTTGATATAGTTTAAGCAACTACAGACCAGTTAGCTGCTGCACTTTAATTAAAAGTGTATGAGATATATGTATTCTGACGTCACACTTCAGCAAGTTCATTGTCTCTGTCTCAGAGATCAGGATTGACCAAGCTACAACCAGTCAAATTTAGATCTTTTGAGACAAGCTTATTAACTGGATAACATTAAGCAAATCGTTTGGTTATTTGGCAACTTGGCATGCATATAGACCAATGGCCTTTTTGCTGTAACAGGTGGAGATAGTGGCACATGTGCACGATTTGCTTTTGAGCACGGTTCTCGTGTTTGGATAAGGTAAGCACTCCACGTGGCTACACGTGATGTGTTTTGAGTATCATTAGTTGTGACCTCAGCTCCTTGCACATAATGTTCACGTATCTATAATCTCTCTCTATAATTCCATATCCACCGGCTATAAAGCTGAGCTCTCATAAAAAACTACGTTATCAAAAATAAAAACTTTTCTCTCACCAACCATGTTATCAGAAATAAAATACTTTTCTCTCACTACACATTGATCGACAATAACACCCACGACACATTGATCAAAAGCAACAGTAACACCTACAATTGTTGGGCATATGAAGGACCATAATGCGCGGCATGCCTTTATTTATCTTTTGCAGTTTGTTATATATATACGTACTTACAATGGTCCACTGTGGTCTCTACATCGTAGTCCATACCCATTAACTCTAAAGCTAAGCTCTCATACAACCACGTTATCAGAAATAAAATACTTTTCTTCCACCATATATTGGTTGGTAGTGACAACAATGCCCACCACACATTAATCAAAAGTAAAAGTAACACTTATAATTGCCATGTATGAAAGGGATGCATCCATGGCTCGCCTTTTTATCTTTCATGATTGATCCTGAAATATATACACACACTTTGCAGTGGTCCTCTAGGCCTCCACATCTTAGATGATAAGAAAGACAAGGAAAAAGATACATATAGTCTGTAAATCTTCATATAGTTCATACCACTACTCTCATACAACCACATCATCAAAAATAAAATACTTTTCTCCTACCACACATTGCTCAGCGGTAACGATAACACCCACCACACATGAATTAGATGTAACAATAACACCTACAATTGTCCGAAGGAACCATGTATCCACGGCTTGCCTTTTTATCTTGTGTGATTCATCATATCTACACACTTGCAGGACCTCCACACATAATAGAAGGTAATAAGAAAGAAGAGGAAAAATATATCTGTAGTCTATAATCTCTATATAGCCACTAACTCTGGTTGAGCTCTCATACAGCCACAACATCAGAAATAAAATACTTTTCTTCCACCACAAATTGGTTGGCAGTAGCGGCAATACCCACCACACAGTGATCAGAAGTAACAGTAACATCTGAAGGGACCATGCATGACTCGCCTTTTTATCTTCCCTGATTCATCATATATACACGCACTTGCATGTTGTCCACACATTGTAGATGATAAGAAAGACAAGAAAAAAGATATTTATAATCTATAATCTCTATACAACCATTAGCTCTAAAGCTAAGCTCTCAAACAACCATATTATCAGAAACCACACATTGGTTGGTAGTAACGGCAACGCCCACCACACATTATTAACCAGGAGTAACCGGGCCAGGAAAGGAATCTAGGGGCTTCTTGCATACAAACAACCACCTACTATTTTATTTCTTCAATAATTCAAGATTTGTGGAAAATGATGCCCGCATATGAATTTTATTTAACTAATGTATGTCCTAAATAAGATCAAATGGCCACAAGATCTCTGCATGGATTGCATATTTCACCCACTCAACACCCATCCAAACCTCAATTTAACTGGTGAAAAGGTGTGATGTATACATTGGCTCTAAAGTAGAAGTATATACCACTAGTAGAGAACGGACCTTTAAATCGGAGCTTTAGTCCCGGCCAATTTTGGGCCCGGGACTAAAACCAGAATTAGTCCCGGTTGGGGACACCAACCGGGACTAAATCCCCTCCCAACGGCTCGCCAATAGCTTTTGCAGACCGGGAAGGTTAGTCCCGGTTGGTGGCTCCAACCGGGACTAAACGTACCCTCTCTAGTCCCGGCTAGTGTTACAAACCTGGACAAAAGGTCATGCAACATTTAGTCCCGGTTAGTATTACCAACCGGGACTAGCGTTATGAAGCGGGACTAAAGGTCTTTCACCCGAGACTAAAGGTCCTCTGTGGGTCAATTTAAAAGGACAACGTACAAGACTCTGTCACATGTGGTGTGCAGCTGAGTTGGTAAAGGAATCTACACGCAAGGCAAGGGGTCTTGGGTTCGAATCTCACGCAAAGCAAGGGAGGTCGAAATAAAGGCAATCCCGGAAACCGAAAATAAAGGCAATCCCGGTTGGATAACCGGGAATAAATGGGGGTTGGGAACCAGCAACCAGGACTAGTAGCCCATTCTCTACCCGTGTACGTAACACAAGTGGCCACTTATACTGGTTTCCCCCCTCTAAGATTAATTTGAGATTCCACGTTCAGGAATGATTAATATCCCACTAATATATATACCATGTTGATAACATAACTATCACAATTTTTGGTTAAAACAAACATAACTATCATAATAGTACACGAGACAAATGTACTCATGCGACCTTGCACCCAAGAAAAAGCTGCTCATGTTCCATTGAGTTGGTAGAAAAAGGGGATCCACCACATTATCTTATCGAGGTGTAAAGAAGACACTCTTTTTCAGCCTTTTGAATTTGGTCATGTCTAAGAAATCATGCCCGAGTGCTCGAGGGCTTCACCACCGTGAGACAAGAAAAGTGTTTCTACGTATAGGAAAGCTGAGATCACCACCTTTTCATTATAGACATATACTCCAATCTTGCCACACTCCACAAAACTACACTACTTCTCTTGTGCTCTCTCTTGTGGATATATTCTCCCTCTCTTGTGGCAATAAGCCTATAGCAGGGCACCTAAATCTTGCACACACCGGCATCCAAGCCTAGTTAGCTTGACAAATCCACCAACAAATTCACTGTATTGGACATGGCTTGAGTGGGTGCTAGTGTTATTCACGAGGAGATTTAAGGAAAATATTCACGTATATGTTTCCTAATCGAGCAATACATGAATACATAATCGACAAATTAGGTGGGATATGCTAAAACTACTAATTTTGATTTTGCGAGGAGGGACAACATATATATAGAAGTGGATAACATATACACATGGCAAAATAATGGACGCGTTGGCTTGAGCTCTTGGCAGGACTTTTTACCAATAAAAGGCTCTAGGATAAGATGGAAACACCAAAGCTGAAAATTGTTGAGAACGATTTCTGATCGTTTGAAAGGTCACCAAGTTTTTAATAGAATAATATTGAAAGAAACTTAAAAACATTAGAATTTTAAATACGAAAGTAGTGAAAAACGACATTCTTACTAAAACACAGTTTTTTTTTTATAAAATGGGATCATGTATTTTTGTTTTCAGCCCTACAAAAGACCACGCGGTTCCTCACTCGATGCGATTTAGACTTTGAGGAGTTAGAAACTCACAATGAAATCAAACTTATGAACTACTACTACTGCACGAGGTGGCGGCCATGTATCGAACAAATTGTTGCTCAAGATGTATCAACACTACTAATTAGTAACAAAAGCCTCTTTTTTTCTAAAAAAAAAGTAGTGGCCACTGAAAGTTTTATCACCAAAGGCACATATAACCCTTTCCACCTTTTCTATCTTCCATCTACAAATCTTTCATCATGTCATGAATGGAAAAAGAAAAAAAAAGGAGAAATCCTTTTCCACGAGTCTTTCTCGCGTCTCCCTTTTCGTGTGCAAACGGCGTGAGAGGAGAGCACACAGTATAGTATCGCAAACAAACTTGGCAATGGCCACCAGAACCAGAACCAGAACCAGGCCAGCCCACACTGCCGATAAGAGCCGCTCCACCTCTGCCGCCGCGCCGCCCGCCCATCGCATCGCACTCGCACCAGACGAGACCGCCAACCCCACCCCCTGACCTGACGCCTCTCGCCGCCGCCGCGGAGAAGAGAGAGTTGTGTGCGATACGCACGCCTCTCGCCGCCGCCGCCTACCCTTCCCGAACGCCCCCGGCCAAACGCGTCCAATCCTCGCGGCATCAGAACCGCGCGAAATCCAAATCTCTCCGGATTCGCGCGCGCGGCGGGCCGTGGGCGGATCGGGGGCGGAGGAGGCCAGGGCGCAATGGTGGTGATGGAGGGTAATGGCGGCGCCGGCAAGATCACCATTGGCGTCTGCGTCATGGAGAAGAAGGTCGGGATCTTGACTCCTCTGTTCTGTTGCGTTTTTTTTTCCTTTCTTTTTAATTTATGGTTCTCGCGAACACATGGATGCTAGATGCTGTCTTGTCCTCCTGCTTATTTATTGATCGATTTCGTGTTCTTGCTCTTCTTTCCAGCGCGTGCGTCTCGATTTCCAGCGCGTACGTCTCGAATTGGCCCCGGCTCTCTTGCTCCTGGATTTCTCAAAGAATGCGGGATGCGGGAGCTTCGTTGTTGCCTCTGGGACATGTCCCCGTCTGATCAGATTCTTGATTCTTCTTTTTCTCCAGGTGTTCTCTTCTCCAATGGAGCAGATTCTCGAGCGGCTCCGCGCGTTTGGAGAATTCGAGGTGTGCAACATCCTTCCTGCATTTCCCTTTCATGTTACATCAGTTTGCCAAAAAAAAAAAAAAAGTGGAAACCCGTGTGTGTGAGATTGATGTTTGCCCGTGGGATGAGTAAATGGGTGGATGGCGTAGAACTGAACGTGATCTCACTTTCCTCCTGAAAATGAAATTTTCCATTGCGAGACACCCGTGAATCTTCGTGGATACCAATTTATTCTGAATCTTTTCGAATAGTACGTGTGGTCCCTGTCAAAGTGGTCGCTTTTCTGGGTTGCACCCAGAATGTCCAGGATATGGCATATATGTCCCTGAATATGTACTTTTTTGGAGGACTAAATGGCCGTTGAATGATTCTTGGTATACTTTATTTGGAGGATTATAATCTGTTCACTTGCTTTACTGATAGTCTGAGCACCGCACCAATTAAATTAGAAGTTTTGTACTTGAGTGGTCGATATTCTCATGATATTATATGCCCAACGTTGACTCTTTGTACCATAAGCTGTGCATGTGGACCAGTATACATACTGTGTAGAATGCCATAAGATTTCCAACCTCTGGAAAAGGGTTACGCATTTGATTTGGTCTACTGCTAATTTCTCTGACTTCTAGGGGACCCACTGGTCATCTGGTTTTCCCCATTCATTCATTCATCAACGACTGTCTTATAGAAAAAAATGTGCCAACTTTGTTTGATTACGGTCAGCACATGGTTCATTTCTTCATCCATGTTTCCATTCATGGATTGTTATACAGTATTACCTATGTCTATCTTGGTGATTAGGAAGGTGCTAACATTTTGTACATCATTAGCGCTATTGTTGACTCTTACATCTTTTGCTTAGGTGCTTCAGGTCTTCACACCATACTTTTCTCTGTATATAATTTAATGTTAATTGACTCTGGTCACTACTTATTTTGCAGATTATAATATTTGGAGATAAGGTTATTCTCGACGATCCTATTGAGATGTATGTAATGAGAACTCAGGTTATTGATAACAATCATAATTCTTTTGTGCATAGGTTTATGTACATTCTTTGTGCAACAGTCTTCACCTAAGGTGATACATACTGTTGTCTTTCTGAGTTTAGGAAATGGGAGTAGCATCTTACCTATCCACCATTTTGTTTTCAGTTGGCCAAACTGTGATTGCTTGATTGCCTTCTATTCCTCTGGTTTTCCTCTGCAAAAGGTTCAAGCATATGCTGCTTTGAGAAGGTATGATTTTTTATTTTCTGCTTTTATGAGCACTACAGTTACAAGTTCAGAAATAAAACTGCTAGTTGAGTGGCTACTTTGTGTTTGGGCTAATAACCTGCAACTTTTGCCAATTGGCTGCGTCCCCCACCAAGTGATAATTTCTTTTCAACACCACATTGTTTTACCTAACCAGCAAGGCAACTATTGCCGAATCTCTAGTTGCAGAGATAACAACTAACATTTAAGTCGGTCAAGTTTGTCACTTTTTCATTATATTATATGATTAAAGTAAATGTAGGATGGTTCTCATTTTACTATAAACTGTTTCTAGTGGATGTGTATTGCACACTCCTTGAAGGAGATATGGTCACTTAAAAGTCATTATTCGAAGCTCCTTGTCCTAGACATGTTTGCAGTAGCATAAAACTAAAATTTTACTAATTCTTCTTATTCAATTATCTTTTGTCTTATTTAGTCCTTTTATCTGTATAAACATGCATACCCAGTTAGTCAAATCTACATGATCATTTCATAGTTGATCCTTTCTATGTATTGGGTAATCCAAATTATCATTCATGATGACTCTTGAGGAATCTGATTCAAATAGAAAAAAAACAGTGAGGGTGTAGGCCGTTCACGTATTAGCAATACTCTGGGAGTCTTTTCTGCCCTAATTTAATAAACTAACACTTAAAATTAAGTACTACCTTACATCCTCAGACGCGGAAACTTTATTTCTTATAAGTGTATAGATGAATTTTTTTTTTCTGTATTTTTGAAATTCCAGTTAGTTTCCCTGACCTTGTTCTGCATGAACGGTAGGCCTTTTTTGGTGAATGAATTGGAGCCACAATACCTCCTCCATGACCGCAGAAAAGTGTATGAGGTATTGCTGTGGAATTTTTGTCTTCTAATGCACGAGGCTAAACTCATCCTTATCCTCTGTTCGTATGCACTCATGTTTAACTTATATTCTTCTATTTTGTACACTATAATTGTGCTCAAAGAAGTACTCTTCTGCATGTTGTCAAAGTGGATAGGTGGTGTTTTTGTATAGACTAACTTTTTTAGATGTAGTTCAGTAATGCAGGCAAGGGTCATTTTAGATTATTATTGTTTCTCCCAACAATAGTCAGTAAATGGATGAGTAGCATGACGACAAACTGTGATTTTATCTCCGCGTAACTGGTTATAGCTTTGCAGTTTCGATGACCATTGACTCTTTTGATTGACATCATTGAGAGTGAATTGCACAGTGAATCATTGGATTGCTTAGCTGATTCAAGTAGGTTATGGAACTCCTAAACTGCTTCTTTAGGCTACTTGTTTAAGTGTGTCACTCTAGATCATTAGCGTGCTAAGTCACGTATAACCAATGACATGGCTTGTTAAGTTGAGCAGTGCACAGGACACACAACTAGTTGAAATACAGGTACCTCAATAGATTAGAGGTAGCTAAACCTCTTGTCACAGGTTCGCGTCTAGTTATCAACTATTTTTTTCTCGAACTATGTAGGAGAGCCGTGTTTCATTTCATTAAGATAGATAAAGGAAGTACAAAAGACTGAGAACAGAGGCCCAGCCCGATTACACCAGAGCAAAGAAAAGGACTGTGTTTGAAGCCCTTACTGAGATGAGATGGATCTTTGATATACAGGGAGCACTAACAGTAGTTGCCTTGACATGCCTTAGCCTATGGGACATCCTTTCATATTTTGTACTGCAGCCAGAGGTAGAGCTGCAACTATCAGCTTCAGAAGAATACTCTGCAAATTCTGCATATGAAGGGCTGTTCATTGGTGCAGTTCAGTTCAGGCCATGGGAAAGAATATGGAAGAGCTGGGCATCTGGTAACTGAAAATTCTTCATGTGGTTGGTTGCCCATAAGGCCCTAACAAATGTTGGACAGCTGATCGTCTTGCCAAGAGGGGGCTGCCACACCCTGAATGCTGTCCACTTTGTGACCAAGTTTAGGTGACAATTGGCCACTTGCTGGTTTCATGTATTTTCACTCGACAATTGTGGTTCAACATCCTACAGAAGTTTGGTCTGCAGTCCCTGTCCCCTCAGCTTGACGACATCTCCTTTAATGACTGGTGGGCAAGATCAGTTTCTAGAGTGGATGGTGAGATCAGAAAAGGTCTCAATTCTATCATAATTTTGGGGGCTTGGTCAATCTGGAACCACTGCAATTGCCGCGTGTTTGATGGTAATATGGGATTACTCCCAACCTGAATGGTTTTTATGCTACTCATTAGAGAATAGTTATTTTTTTCGAGTCTGGCTGGGGCTAGAAGAATTTCCCCTTTCTTCGCTCTAGTGCCAAGCGCAGACTAGGGCTCTTTCTTGGTCAATGTCCAGTCTTTTACTGTAATAGGCTAGCAGTGTTTATTTGAGTGAGGTGCGGTGTGACTGTGTGAGTGTGGCGGTGTTTGGGTTTCATATTCATCCCCTTTTCTTCTTCTTAATATAGTGAAACCCAGCTTTCCTGCGTGTTCGAGAAAATAAATGAAGCAGACAAGTTTGACAATCTACCTTGGAATTTACTTGTATAAAGTATTGTAATTGTTTATCAGCCACTACATGGCAATGATTTCCTCAACTAATCGAATGTGTTGGTCTAAAAAAGAATTGACCCAATGTATTAAGATGGCTTCTTATTTATTCTCATTTTCCCCTTTGAACAATTTACATGCTCAAGCATCTGGAGAAGTATGGAATTCCTGTGCCCACTTATGCTCTTGTCAATAGAGAATATCCGTACCAAGAGCTGGACTACTTCATTGAGCAGGAAGATTTTGTTGAGGTCCATGGAAAGCGGTTTTTGAAGCCTTTTGTGGAGAAACCTGTCAATGGTAATCCATCTATATATACATAATGTCATTGTAATAGCTGCTATTTACCTTATTGGATCTGAATGCTGTTCCCCTTGGTACCGTAATGGTTTGACTGCATGCAAGATGCAACTAATGGTTTTTTTGTGGCCGCGGTATGAGAGTGGCGAAAGGGATATCTCTTATTCATGGTTTTTGAGGCGTTGCGGCGTCCTGAAGCGCTGGGGGTATGCCGGGACGTCTAGTTGCCTCCTAGGCGACACCAAGGCGATATGGCGTAACTAAAACTCTGAGGCGTGCTGCCGGCGCCTGGTGTATGCCTCAACGCCTAGGCGACGACTAGGAGACACCTCAAAAACCATGCTCTTATTAGATAATTAATTTCTGATCACTCATGATGATCAAAATATCAAATAAATGTATTCTGATTCCTTTTTTTTTGGTTTTTAACAGGGGATGACCACCGAATAATGATATATTATCCTAGTTCTGCTGGTGGTGGAATGAAGGAATTATTCAGAAAGGTGAACTTCTGACTCAAAATTGTAATTTTTTTTGAGTAATTTGCTGAGAACCAGCTTTGGTTTGCATTTGGCTTACTTTAGTGGCCTCTGTGCCATTTTTATCTCTAAGAGATGTACCAATCGCTTTGCTACTTTAGCCTACACACAAAAGTCTAAAGGTTCTTGATAATACTGATGCTCTCTTGGAATTTTATTTTTGTCATTTGAACAAATGTCTCTAAATTTTCTTTTATTATTAGTATATAGGAATTTGTCAAAATTGAGTCATCTTGCATCCTTCAGGAACATCGTGGAATCGTTTGCCTTAGTATGCCAGACCAACACCCACTATCTGTGCAATTTCTGGCATATGCATAGAAACTTTTAGTGGTCGGTAAGTTAAGAACTTGAAGATTTGATTGTTTAGCCACTCATGACACTCTGGCTCAACAACACTTAAGTGATCATAGTTTTAGGAGGTTAGGTTCCATGCAATTGCCCTGTGCATAATTGAAGTGTCAGCTTTTCTTTTTCATTCCTTTTTATGCCAAACTGTTAGGTGTCTTTCTGTATTGTTTCATATTTTCCTGTAATTGGAAGAGTGTATAAACATTTATGCATTGTTGAATAAATGTAGGTGGGTAACCGATCCAGTGAATTTCATCCTGATGTTAGGAGAGTGAGGCGTGAAGGTTCCTACATATACGAGGAATTCATGCCTACTGGTGGCACTGATGTTAAAGTAAGATATCTTTCACAAGTTTATTGTAAAGCACTCTATTAAATGTTGCAAAACAGCTTAATTCTACATTTATGATTTTGGACAATTCTCTAAAGCAGCAAGTAATCTTTCACTAGTTTCTTTGTACTGATATGTTTCCTTTTAGAACGTGAAGTGAAAGCAGCATATTTCTCTTCTCTTTTATATGGCTGTAAGTTTGGGGAATAGAATCTCACTTAATATGGAGATCATATATTGTTCATAAAAAGCAGGCTTTGACTTCTTCCTTGTAAATCTAAATAAAAAAATCATTATTCATTCTACATTTTGTTGATTATTCTAGCTATAATGAACCTTTCAGGTTTACACTGTCGGCCCAGGATATGCACATGCTGAGGCACGTAAATCGCCTGTTGTTGATGGTGTTGTTATGAGGAACCCTGATGGCAAAGAAGTAATAACCACCCATGCTCTTCCCTCTTTCTTTATTTAAATTCAATCTGCATTGGTTTACTTTCAGTTATATACAATCGTTAGGTCATAAAAGTTTAATATCATAATTATTTGTTGTTGTGCAACTCCTCACATATATGTTTATATATTTGTCATAGTTTGAATTTGAGATCTAGTAGTGTTTTAAGGTGCCAACCAACCAGAAAAAACTATCAGGTCATGATGCTACTGTTCTTATGCATAGCGTTGTGGTTGGACGTTATATTCTGTACTGCTATCATATATGCATTATGCTTCCTGGGGTTAATTTTTTTACATTGACGATTATTTCGTTCCTTGGGTCATGCTGAAATGTATTCTTGTTTCTAATTTATCTTGTTTTCTTAATTTTGTTACTTGAAGGTACGATACCCTGTACTTTTGACCCCTACTGAGAAACAAATGGCAAGAGATGTCTGCAGTGCTTTTAGACAGATGGTAACACTACATTTTTTTGTTATATATTTAGTTTTAGAGGCCCTAACACTATTTTCCATGCGCATCTAATTTATATAATCAGCTAAATTATTTCATGGACGTTTTTCTGCCAACTTCCTTTGATCTTTGTTGACTATTAGCCAACAGGAAATCATGATTCAACAATGCAGGAATCAAGCTTGCATGCCTTTTTTTCCCCACTCTTGTCTGCCTGTTGCATACTGCTTTTCCTACTGTTTGTGTCACAGAACCGACCAATTTATACAAGATTAAGTACAGATGTCCCCGCTAATACGTTGACACTCGTATACTTTGTCTTATATAAACCCGGTAGTCCAACGAAATCACGAAGGATTTCAAACCAACTTGCAACAAACCAAGATCGTAGTAATTCAGCATAACCACATCACCTGTTACAACCTTTTACAAATAATCTACATAGATTATATAATATCGGAGTACACTCTAGTTATTACAAACCAGAATACAAGGTAGCGGAAGAAGCATAGTTTTGAAACAAAACCATAGTTAAGGTTTACATTGCCGTTCGAGCTCATATCTTACAAAAGCAATACAAGGTAAGAAGTCTACTAGAGACCATGCCCAATGGTCTAGTCTTCATTCCAGGGAGAAGGCGATAGTTGCGGCAACCATTATAGAAGATGTCATCTCGCAACGGGAGGGAATAAACCCCGAGTACTCAATTGTACTCAACAAGACTTACCCGACATGAAACAAATAAAGACTCCAAGGATTATGCAAAGCTTTATAGGTGGAGTTGGCTTAACTCATTTTGCGTAAAAGCTTTAGATGATAAGAGTAAGCATGTTGTTATTAGCATCAAGTTAATCTTCATTAACTCGTTATCTAGGTTTGCACTGTGCTAAACAAGCAAGCGAGAAGAGAAATACATAACCAAATCAGGTTCATCAATAACTATCTTGTGCAGTTCCATTAACCATCCAAACAACTTATTGTTTTCAAGTATGGAGATACTCCCGTCAAGCTTCTCACTATCCAGGAGACGATGGCGATTCGAATCGATTACAACCCAAACTGGGAAATATTTCTAACACTCTCCCGCACAACCGGCCAAGGGTAGCCGTAGAACACCATTCGTACAACTCGGGAATCACGGATCCGAACAGCGCCTCACTTAGGGTCGCCACCATGCCATGAGGTCGGGAATTATAACACCCGCTCTCGGACTTACGGACATGACTTCCCACACGGACATACCACGCCGGATATGCCAATGGATCAGGAATTATAACACCTGTCAGCGGGTGAGATTTGATACTCTTCGCGATCCTGCCTAAGTTGAGCTACTAGGCTTCGCGGCGGATAACCTCAGATCCAGCCAGCTAAGTGCTAGGCACTGTTCAACATGACTAGGAAAGGCTCCATTCCTTGTGTGTGATTAATTTGCACGACGGTACGCTTCACTAACAAGGTTGGCCGACCATGTAGCTCATGCGCTCCGTCTTGCCTTCGATTTACATACACATGTTTATTTGCACGATAGCATATATAGCCAACCGTGAACCATCATCCTAATTCTCGCAAGTGATCATTAATCACTCGACTTCTACCGTTTAAGCATGGCTAAGCAATTGCTACGGTATCATATCATTAGGATTTCAGGGATGATAACTGGACAAGGAATAATATAAATGCAGCAAGAGTTCCAATTCAATTCCTAGAACTTAATGCAACAATCATAAAGCATTTAGTAATTATAAAAGTTAGGAAGTTAAAATGCTCCGGGGCTTGCCTTTCACGAATGTTGATGGTTCGTGTTGTGGACCCTCAAGAACAACCTCCTCTATGGCGTCGGGTTCGACCACCTGACCCTTTTGCTCCTGAGGAATCTCCGGCTCCTGCGGGCACGTTCCCTCGAACTCCAACAGGGTCACTCCCGCGGGCGCACCTATTGCATGCATATGCATTGAATAAGTATAACGATTGCATAAGTGAGGATAGTGATGATGACATGATGCTCATGATGACAAAGTCGATAAGATCGTATCACGGACACTCGTTTTACCGAGCTCTCCGGCCTATATTCAAATCACTATAACAACGATATTGTAACTTTCTTATGAAAAGCGATCACACTTACCAAACCTACACAACTGAACATATAACGACTCATCCTCAGTTAAAGACCTAACACCTGCACCTAAGATTTTGCTTTAATCAACTTAAGCACATAAAATAACATGTATGACATGTCACATACTAATAAGAAATTAATAAAGACATATCAACATGAAAAAGTATGAGCTCAAACAATTAATAAAGGTGCCAAAGGTCATTAGGGGTAATGACCTAGGGTCAACACTCAATCCAAAAAGTCAAACAATCCCTAAAATGATTAATTAAGGCATTAATCAATTAATTAATTAAGCAAAAATAAGGTATAAAATAAAATTACTCTAATTAGACCCAAAATTTTATTTTAAGCTTCTTACATCATTACTAAGTCACAAAATAAATTTCATGATTTTTGCAACAAGTAAATAAATTATTAAAATTGAAAGAAGAAGCATTTATTAATTAAATGAGCTAATTAATTAACATGCAAAACATTGCCCAAATTCAGATTTCATATTTTTCCTAGATCAAGCATCTCATGAGAAGGCTACACAAAAAGTTTCATAATTTTTGGAGCTATGATTAATTTTATACAAAATGGACAAATACTAGCACTATTCATTCAAAACCAAATTTGAAAAGTATTTTCAAAATGAAAAACAGGCTTACAGGCCGATTGGCCTGTTTGGCCCAGATCGGCCCACGGCGTTGCGCAAGCGCGCGGCCCAGGCGCAGCAGCAGCAGCACGCGGGCGGCCCAGCGCGGGGCAGGCCGGCCCAACAGCGGCGCGCGCGAGCGGCGGCCCGATGGCGGCGATGGCGGTTTTGCAGAAAAGCCCTCGCGCTTTACTAAATCCACAAACAAGTCCAAACCACTATTTGACCCTATTCAAATGAGTCTTAAACTTATCACCTAGGCCCCTGCACTTAATCGAATTTACAAAATGAAGTCCCCGGCGGCGCCCGAGCAGAGCACGACGCAGGGCGCTCGGCCGGCCGTGGAACCTGCCGGCGGCGAGGTTTCCGACGACGAGACCGAGCCGAATCGACTCCCTGTGATGCCGCGCATCCAACGGGCAAGAAAACGCAGGCTATGGTGGACTAGAGACGGCGGCGGCGCACCGCGACGGCGGCGCTCGGAGCTCGGGGTGTCAAGCCGTGTTCCGGCGAGACCACGGCGCTAGGGCTAACAAGGTCCTAGGGCTAACCTAAACATGGCAACGCGATCCCGAAACGCTAAAGAGAAGAAAAGGAAGGGGACAGGGGAAGGTTGGCCACACGAGACCGAGCTCGCGGCCATGGCGGCGGCGCGACGAGGTGGCTCACCTTGCTATGGCGTAAAGCGTAGTTGGGTCGGGATGGCAGAGCGGCTTGTGGCGAAGCTACGAGCGAGAGGAATTGGAAAATGGTTGAACGATGGAGGCGAATTTTGGGGGCGGCCGTGTGGTGCACGAAGGCAACCGAGAGAGGGAAAAGGAAGAGGAGGAGAAGCAGGACTAGCCGGCTTCGGCTTTGAATGCGGTCGTGAGGTGGCGGGCGAGCTCGCGACGTCGACCACGCGGCCGGTCGCGCGGGAAAGCCGGGAAGGCGCGCGAGGCGACCACGGCGGCGATGGTGAGCAGGGAAGGGATGGCCGAGCACTGTAGCACTAGGTGATTTTCCACTTTTTCAAAAACTTTAGAATTCATATAGAAACTTGAAAAAGTACAAACATGAAAGTTGCTCCAATTAATGAAAATGACAACTTTGCTTTTTGAAGCATATCAAAATTCTAAGTATTTTTGAAATTAGGTTTTCAAATTTAAATTTGAATTTGAATTCAAACTCCAATCAATTGCAATGCCATTAACCAAACAAATGATGCTTATGCTTAATGATGCAATGCAATTTGGACAGTAACACTTGAGGTGTTACAGCTTGCTCATTCTGTTTTGGCCTTTCCTTTTCTGTAACCTCTCTCTCTCTCTCTCTCTACCTTCTTAATAGAGTGCAGCAGGGGCGTACCCTTGTTGTATTTTGCCTAAAAAAATAGTGCAAGCATCAAATTTTGGAATTAATGGGTTTGGTTGAGAACCAAAGTCCATCCACACCAAATTTTCGTGATGCTCATGTGATTTGGTTACCATTTGGATTGGTGCCAAATTGTGGCATATCCCATGATTTGGCAAGAATTTTGTCATCTTTTTGGCAAAGTATGGGAGGCAGTATTGCTTACCAAATTTTATTAATGCAGTCCTCCCATGTGTTTCTATTTGGTAATGTGGACCCATCATTGACAAGTCAAATTTGGTTCAGCCATGCTTTGTCTATTGTTTGTATCGGCACTCTCCTGCTGTTTTCTAGAAAAAAGTGACAGCTAAATGGTCGCTTTGTTGAGATATCTAGGTTTACATTTCATTTTCAGTTTGGTCAGATTCTCTAGTAGCATGTGGAGGCTTTAATCTGCAGTTGAGCTTGATGGACCTCATGTTGTTGCTTGCTGCATAGAGGGAGAACAGTGCATAGGAATGCTTGTGTCTTTGTTGGTGCTAGTCCTTGTGTTCAAAGAGTTTTCACTGTAGTTTCTGAAGAGTGTTTGTTGTGGTGTTGGGCTGGAGCTAAGGCTCTGCAACAGCTTCTTAGTAGGTTGCTGCCTATAGCTGTTTAGGCATTTTTTGGGCAGTGATCATCTGTTGTGCATAGTGTGTGGCGCCAAGAGTCTTGTATTACTTGGGGTGGGGGGGAGCAGGCTCTGCCTCTCCATTTTTTTGTTCTCATTTTTAATGAAATGACACGCAGCTCTTTTGCATCATTCGAGAAAAAAAAATCTGTATGCATCGGATACATTCCAACTATTGAAATATTCTTTAATTCTTTCTAATGACTATCACATTACGATATTATTTCTTAGTTTTTCCTAAAATGCCTGATCTATGGTATTGCTTCTCATAGGTTTGTGGTTTTGATCTCTTAAGATGTGATGGGAGATCATATGTTTGTGACGTTAATGGATGGAGCTTTGTGAAGAACTCATATAAGTAATTTTCTTGAAAGCTCAGTTTTAAATCGGGAAACATGTCAGTTTGATGTAATAAGTGCTGAAATGGTTGAACAAACTTGATCCAGGTATTATGATGATGCTGCTTGCATTTTGAGAAAAATATTTCTTGATGCAAAAGCTCCTCATCTTTCGTCAACCATCCCTCCAACTCTTCCTTGGAAATCTGAACCAGTTCAGCCCACTGAAGGTCTTACACGACAGGGAAGCGGAATTATTGGTACATTTGGGCAGTCAGAAGAACTGCGCTGTGTAATTGTTGTGATACGCCAGTAAGTATACTATTATTCCTTTGCTTGTATAAGATAATTGTTACTTCTATATGTTGACATCTTATATCTATTTAGTGGTGATCGGACACCAAAGCAGAAGGTGAAACTGAAAGTGACAGAAGAAAAGCTCCTGAATTTGATGTTGAAGTACAATGGTGGAAAACCAAGAGTCGAGGTAGCCTCTTTTCTGAATCTTGAGTCCTACTTAACCTGTGGAGCTTAAATTGAATAATAGTTTTTGGGCTCTTCTTGCAGACAAAACTAAAAAGTGCTATACAGTTACAAGACTTGCTGGATGCTACAAGACAACTTGTACCACCGACTAGGTACTGTATGCTAGGATAAATATTTTAGCCCCAGTATTTAGATTGAATGATAACTTCATGAAATTTGCCTCCCCAACTTTATTCTTATCTTCTGTGCCTGCATGTTCTATTGCTGGATTGCTGGATTGTTCAAATTGTTAGTTTGATTTGATCTTCTGTTTCTTCAACTGTTCTTTTGAGTTAAATTTGGTAAAGTCATTAATGTCATTTATATTTAGGTCTGGTCGGGAGAGTGATAGTGATGCTGATGATATTGAGCATATTGAGAAACTTCGTCAAGTCAAAGCAGTACTAGAGGAGGTAATTTCTAATTATCCAGATCTATGCTTCCATAACATTTGTTATGTACATGTTGAATACCTTTTCATTAGACGGTCTGGCTAATAGCTAGATGCAACCATGCAAACTATTTCAATTTGAACTCTAATAATCATCCATGAACAGTGGTCTAAACTTGCTGAAGGGTAGTCATTTTTTTGGTGTGCATCCACAATATTTTCATTAAGTTGAAATGCAAGCAAAAGAGGGACACATAAGTTAATACTTCCAGCAGTTACTTTCTCTTTTTGTAGTTTATTATATTTGAAATTTAATGGACAACAGTTCTTACTGTGGGGCGTGGTCTGTTCTTAGTGTGGTGGGGCATCTTCTGTGTTGGAGGTGGATGGATAAGGCAGGGGCTCCCCTTCTGCATGTTTTCCTAGGGTGCTGGTATTGACGAAATAGATGGGCCTTGCTGCCTGTTACTCTGTTGGGCCTTCCAGGAATAGACTGGCAGGCATCAATGCTATTACTAATTATATTTTAAGCTTCTAATTTACAAATTGAAAGCAGGATTTGATCCTTTTGTCCTTTCTTTCTGCTTCTCCGTGCAACTTTCGGGGACTGGTTAGAGTTATGTTGGGTATTACATGGATACAGAAGTTAAGAAGAGTTATCTTGGAGCTATAACAATCATGCCAATTTTTCACCTATGATTTTCCTGCCGTAAATGGAAGAAAGCAGCCATAAATTATCTTGCATTTGGAATTTTGGATATACCTGAATCTCGCACCAGAACAGTCTTAGTGGAGAACAAAATACAACTGGTGGTGTTTATACCCTGTCTTGAATACTGGTTTATGTGCTTTGAAAAGCTTATACCTGTCTTCTCACATTTAATAACTTATGCTACTCTTCTCATATTAGGGTGGACATTTCTCTGGCATTTATAGGAAAGTGCAGCTAAAGCCATTGAAATGGATGAAAGTTCCAAAGCGTAATGGTGATGGTGAAGAGGAACGACCGATTGAAGCCCTGATGATTCTGAAATATGGTGGTGTGCTCACTCATGCTGGGAGAAAACAGGTTTTGTCTCATAAATTTTTTACTTCAAATTTTCACATTTTCATATTTAAAAATGTTGAGCATTTGTTGGGACTCTTCATTTCTATGATCAAATTAAAATAAATTGTTCAATGTTGAAGTAGACAGTTATAAATAATAGAAGAACAATATGCCAGGGGACCTATTTGCCCTTATCATATATTCCTTTACAACAGTTTCTTTTCAGTACCTTAGACATGGTTAGCATATGCTATTTTGCATCACCTTGTGAAACACTAGACTGTTCATATGGAAGTGGATCATCAAATTTGGTAGGCTCAGAGACTTGAGTCTCTGAGTTGGAGGATGTCAACTGTTTTAAGGGGGTTGTCCATGCCAGTCTGCTAGATCCGAGGGTGGGTTGTTGGTCAGGGGCTGTGGTGAGGCCAGAGACACTTGCCCATGGTGGGGTAGGATAATAGTGCCTAAATGATAGTTTTTTTCCTGTCTTTCCATGCTGTACCAATCAGTAATTCCTTGTGGTGGCGTGGTGGAGGGAGGCTAGCCAACAGTGATATAGGTGCCTAAAAAGTTAACAATGACATGGTTTTCCTTCTTTCCATGCCATACCAGACTACCAGTTACCAGTGAGTAATTTCCTGTTTCGTAGATACCAGATGTGCAGGCAAACATTGTAGTATACTGTACCATAGTGATCCAGATAACAACTGACACTTACATCATGCCACTTGCATTTTGTTTCTTGCGTTTGTTGCTGTCAAAACCTATCCAATCCATTGAATCAAGGGGACAATTTAGAATATATTAACAGTGCATATATCCAGGAATTACTGAATTAGACTGTTCATCAATTGTCATTTTCTGCTATTTTCGAAATATCTTATGTGCAGTGGGAGACTTTCTGAATTTAGCTGTATCGAAACAAAATGTATGCAGTTACAATTGTAATAAACATATATTTGCTGTAATGATTCTTTTTATATGTTTTCATTCAGGCAGAGGAGTTGGGAAGGTTTTTCAGAAATAACATATATCCAGGTAGTTCACATTCTTGCTGCCTAGCATCTTATGAGAGAAGTAAAACAGCAGAATTTTAATGATAATTTTTATTTTACCACAGTCTTTTGCTTATCTTATCTCTATGTTGGATGGCTTGCTTTAATGCTTTCTCAAGAGCAACTTGTGCTCCAGAGAAACTTTGACTTTGGAGCTACTTGGGTTCCACCCTCCTTAAACTTGAAAAGTGCCCTGTCGGGTTCCTCATCTTAAACGTGGTGTCACTTAGGTCCTTTTGTAAATGTGTATTTTGTCAATGTGGCAAGAGGTTTAGATATACTTGCATGGCATGTATAAGTGATGGATATGGCATATTTTAGTCATTGGAGATTACACATGTGGCCCACAGCTGTCAGAAGAAACATGATAATTCCTTTTCACTTTAGATCTTTACAGCCTTTTGAAAATTTCTATCACCTAATGTTTTATGTCCAGGGATTTGATATTTAGGAATCTCTAGTGTACGTAAACTCCTTTTAGAATCCCTCATTTTTCCCGAATTTCGCATCTATTAGAAGTCTGTTCCCCTTCCAGTGTTGCTTGAACACAAGGATGATAAGTGCGATGCTTGTGATTTTCACTTCAATTCAAATTATCTTTAATATTTCACTAAATTGTGTTCTCCATAAGAAACTTGATTCGTTTCTTGCACATTTGGCAATCTGTAGTTTTTATATTGAAGTATATTCCCTGTACTTGGAGATTTTTTCTCCTGACTATCTGGTATGTCAATCAAATATAGGTGAAGGAACTGGTTTGCTTCGTCTGCATAGCACTTACAGACATGATTTAAAAATATACAGCTCAGACGAAGGTCGTGTACAGGTACGTTTAGTGACATGTACGTTTTTCCCCCATCTATGGCCCCTATATGGATATTTTTTCCCTGGAACCTTGGTGGCTTGGCATGTAGGTTACAAACTTGAAATTACCATGATATCCCTGTGGTAATGTATTGTAATACACGAGAAAGTTTTGTTAAGGTTTGCTCAATGTGGAAGGAATAGGAACATAAATGAGGCCAAAAGAGACTATCAGTTAAATAACATCCCTTATTATATTTGAAAAAGACTGGACCTCCCCAACCCACCCACTGCTGATACTATGATTCTGCAGCTCATGCATATGTCTAACTGCAATTATTTCTTGGCAATCAACTGATATTCCTAATTCACATATTCATGGTGTACTTTTCAGATGTCCGCAGCAGCGTTTGCAAAAGGCCTTCTTGATTTGGAAGGGCAGTTGACTCCCATACTGGTTGGTTTCTTATGATTTAGAAGAGCAAGTATTTGGAAGGACAGTCTACCATTTTTTTTAACACTCTCACTTTATATTTCTTCAGGTATCTCTAGTAAGTAAAGACTCATCTATGTTAGATGGACTGGAAGATGCAAGCACCGAGATGGATGAAGCTAAGGTTTGCTTTTATAATTTGATAATTATGCTATACCTTTCCATGTTTTGTTAAAATTTTTATAGGATTTAAACAAAAATCTAGATTTTTGAATAAAGAAAAAACACATAAATGTTCTTTGATATAGTTTTGAATTTTCCTTGAGATGAAAATGTATACTAGGTATGTAGCTTGTATAAACCATTATGACACCATGATCACAAGATCAGATTGAATCATACCCATACATGTTTCTACTATTCCTGAACCCTATCACCCCCTCGTACTTCTCAGAACTATTTAAAAGGGGGCAGAGGGTGGGATACCCCCCGGCTTCTACGAAGCGTAATGTAGGGGACTGGATTTATCCAGCCGGTGACGTCCCTCGATTCCCACCGAGAGCGCCACCCGGGGTTCGAACTCGAGACCTCCCTTTCAGGAGTTTGGTGCCTTGACCATCTCGGCTGAGACCCCTCCTAGTGGTCATTTAAAGACACTGTTTGGTAGGGTGCCTCCTAGTGGTCATTTAAAGAATCTAAGTGGAAAAATAGGAGCTAGACTGGAGGGTGGTACCTATGCGGCTTTGAAACGGTGCATGTATGATGTATCATATTTAGGTTTTTCATCATCAATTCTTACCGGAGCTTAAATGAACTAATCTTTCAGGCTAGATTGCATGAGATTATTAATTCAAGTGCGAAAGCAAAGAACACAGAAGGGCCAGTGGAATTTCCGTGGATGGTTGATGGTGCAGGATTGCCTGCAAATGCTTCCCAACTCCTTCCTAAGATGGTAAAGTACTTTCATATAAAAGATCCACATACTTGCACATTTCCTACAGAATTAGCAAAAGCTGGTACCTATGCCAATCATCTAATTGTTGATTTGGTTGTATTCTGATGAAGTTTCACATTTCCTCTCTTGTTTGAATGGTTACATTTGTCATGATAGTGGCATGCTGTAAGTTCTATCAATAGTTTATCCATGTGAATATCTTATTGGGTATTTAGCTGACATCTCAAATCAAAACAAGTGTAGGGACAATTTTAATATTTGGTACAAATTGTTGCATTTTGTAGCTGCATAATGTTCTACTAATGGATAATGAATATATGGTTCCTTTTTCCCTTGTTACACTGTAACCAGGCCAAGTTGACGAAAGAAGTGACTTCACAAGTCAGGCTACTTGCTGAAGGTGAAGATGAAAGACTTGCATTGACGAGCACATTTTCAAAATATGACCAAGCAAAAGCTCTAGGGAAGACAACTATTGATGTGGCTCGTATTGCTGCTGGGTTGCCTTGTGGTAGTGAAAGCTTCCTCTTGATGTTTGCCAGATGGAGAAAACTTGAGAGGGATTTGTACAATGAAAGAAAGGAGTAAAGTGTTTAACCTCTGGATGTTTAGAAATCAATATTAGTGTTTAATTCTACTTCTTTTGTTCAAGTGACTCATGGTGCTTTGTTTCATAATGCAGCCGTTTTGACATTACACAAATCCCAGATGTATATGATTCCTGCAAGTGAGTGATCTTCAAACAATGCATGGTTTAGAAATGTGAAAAATACTAACTGTTTTCCATTGTGTGCATTCTTGTTGGATCTCTTTTGAGTGGGTGTCTAAATGTGACCATTAAACTATTAAAATTTTAAATTAAAAAAAAACATAGAAAGGCATGTACAAATGTGAATAATGTAAATATGTTGTTACCACTGATCCTTTTTTATATAATAATGTCTTAACAAAACTTATGAACATTTCCATAATTATTGTAATACAAATCTGTTGGCATATAACTCCTAAACTAATGGAGTAAATTGCAGGTATGACCTTTTGCATAATGCTCATCTCGATCTCAAGGGTTTGGAAGAGTTATTCAAAGTTGCTCAAGTAAGCAACCTACATTTGTGTTCTTCTATAAGCTTGCCTCTTGATTATACATTAAAGCTAATAGCATCTCTTATCAGAAAAAAGCTAATAACATCTGTAATTGTGAAGTAACACCCAAGTAGCTGTCTCCCTTGAATCATCGCAACGTTATGGTGACTAATCATGCACTTTAAAAGAGGTGCCAGTTGTTGAACATGTAATGGTATGGAAGTTCAGTACAAGGCCATATTGTCTTGGTACAAACGACTGAGTAGATATATTCATTTGCATAGACTCGTGTGCCACAAAAGTGAGTTATATTCCTAACTTTCATTGTGTTTAATGTTAAATAAAAAAGTTAACATAAGAGTGCTGTTAGATGAGAAAACAAATTCAAGCTAATGTGTTATACATTCCATGTTCTCTTGGATGTTTCTTTGTAGTGTTTCTTTAATTTTTTGTTTTCTGACACACTGATATTCTTGTAGATACTTGCTGATGGTGTTATTCCAAATGAGTATGGGATCAACCCAAAGCAGAAACTGAAAATCGGCTCAAAGGTATGTTCATAGTTTAGATGTCATAAGCAATTTTATGCATGCCATGCCATGCCATCATGTGACTCATGTTCAGTCAATTATTACATGGTCACTTGGAATTCTTGATACTTATGGAAATTTGTAGTCTTTTGAGTTTCGGATATATTTATCTGTGAAACTACATGTTAGTGATATAATTGGTTATCTTGATGGCATTGAGTAAAAAGGGCTCACCAAAGTGCAATGAAATTGCCATTAAGGGGATATCATGCTCAAGAAGCACAAGTTGTGAAGTGTTTAATTATCCTTCCTGTTTCATCTTAATTTTTTTTGCTATTTCTCATATCCCCCTTTTTCCATAGAGGACAAGGATTTCTCATATCCCGCTATCATAACTTTTTGTTCCATCACATAGTTGGATAAGCATGTTGATATGATTGGTGTGGTGTTTGCCAAAAAAAAAAAAAAAAAAAAAAAAAAAACCCTCACCGATGAACTTGCAACCCTTTTAACCTTGGTGGCTCGAGTGACATTACTGATCTGAGCTGTGTTTTCCTTTGTCTAGTACAAGAACTATCATTAACTCTGGTACAAGCAATGCCATATGATCTCTGTTAATCAATTAACCTTGTCTCTCTCTCTCTCTCTGTGGTGCTTGTGGTGGTGGTGGTGGTGGTGGTGGTGGGTGGGGGGGGGGCAATTTGAAATTTTTTCTCATTGTTTCTGTTTCTCTTAATGTGTCTCTCTTTTACTGTGCTCATATCCTTTTTTATATATGAATATTGACTAGATAGCGCGCCGTTTATTGGGAAAAATCCTAATCGATCTACGCAACACTCGTGAAGAAGCTATCAGTGTTGCCGAACCAAAATTTATTGAAGACGAATCTCTATTCCTACCAACAAAAGAAGCAGAACACCAGCAAAAGTTTCAAGTTAGAAATGAGGATGGAAGAAGATCTAGCTCTACAAGCGAGAAGTCATTGGACCAAGAAGATGAAGATGATAGAGAAACTAAATACCGACTAGATCCCAAGTGTGTTCTTATTCTGATTTCTATGAAATTCAATTTTTATTTGCTAATTTATATGTAAATTTATGTTGCTAAAATACTTCGCTGCAGGTATGCCAATGTAAGGACACCTGAGCGTCATGTCCGCACAAGGCTTTACTTCACATCGGTATGCTGGAGCACTTCTTTGTTGTTATCACCCTTTTGGAATTATTAGTGACATCGTACATTTTCTGCACCAGGAATCTCATATACACTCCTTGATGAATGTTCTTCGTTACTGCAATTTGGATGAAAGTCTACAAGGCGAGGAAAGCCTTGTCTGCCAGAGTGCTTTGGACCGTCTACATAGAACTAGGGAGCTTGATTACATGAGTAATATTGTGCTTAGAATGTTTGAAAACACAGAGGTATGGATCTTTTCATCATCTTTATCTGGTCTCTGAACAATTTTTCACCTTTATGGTATAGTGGTCGTATATATTTCCATTTCATGCGTTCCTAGTAATTTTGAAAGGTTTTGAGCTTCAAGTGCATTTTGTAGTGGACTAAGAATCGACTCCCTGTACCCAAGTGTCCTATTTTCACTAGCGAATCAATTTCCTTGTACCAAATAAATTTGAGGGGATTGATGATATGCCACTAGCTGTTAATATGGAGGCTTTCAGCTTGTCAATAGTCCTAAGGTATCTGATCTTACCGGTATCTTGTCACCAGTAGAGTTTTGTAAGAAACCCAGGAGTTTTGTTTGGAAGGTCATCTATTTTTCATGGTTACAGTTGAGATGTAGTTGATGCTGTAAGTGAATATAATTGGAGGAATATTGGATATATTGCATTAGGCCTCATGGGCTGATTATATAGAGTACATAGGACTAACATCCCACATGGGTAGGCAATGTGGTACTATTCCTAATACTCTAACACTCCCCCGCAGTCACAGCGGGAGTGCTACAGACAGTGAGACTGGAGAAGAAGCCGACAAGAACATCCCCCCGCAGTCATAACAGTCGATGTGGCGCGTATGCTGTGGCTGGAGGAGAAGCCGATGAGTCCTTATGCAAGGAGGTAGCCCTTTATGCCGAAGTAGCCGAGGTCGAGGTGGACGTGGTCGAAGCCATGGAGGAGGGTGCGGGTCCGAGGCGTCAATGGAGGCACATGAGTGCACAAAATCAGCAGCTTCTTGCCGGCGTGTTCAGCAGGACGATGAACAGACTGAATGGCGAAGGTAGACGGTGCAGCTTGGACGTGTCAACAAACGCACAAGCATCTCCCTTCAGCAACACCAGTGGCGGTGTCCGCAAGCTTGCGGCAATGGGTGCAGACTTGGATCGAGAGCCAACGTGACGAGGACCGGCAGCATGGGTGGCGCCACTGCCTGAAAAAGGCAGCGACACCGGTGGTGATGGCGTGACCACGAGCGTTGGCACTGCAGCCTGGGAGGGCGCAGCGACAACCTCATCCTTAGGAGTGTTGATGATGCAGGAACGAACGACAGGGCGACGCAACCCGATCTCTGATCGGGAAAATAAAAATTAGACCACGAGGGCGCAGCAGATCGGAGAGATCCACGCGCATCCTACGAGGGCGCTGCCCTCGGCGGAGGTGAAGATCGACCTCCCCAGGGGCGGCGCGAGGGCAGCGGAAGCCGGAGGCCTAGGACTAGAACCTAGACTCGTGATACCATGTAAGTGAATATAATTGGAGGAATATTGGATATATTGCATTGGGCCTCGTGGGCTGATTATATAGAGTACATAGGACTACCATCCCACATGGGTAGGCAATGTGGTACTATTCCTAATACTCTAACACTCCCCCGCAGTCACAGCGGGAGCGCTACAGACGGTGAGACTGGAGAAGAAGCTGACAAGAACATCCCCCTGCAGTCATAACAGTCGATGCGGCGCGTATGCTATGGCTGGAGAAGAAGCCGATGAGTCCTGATGCAAGGCGGTAGCCCTTTATGCCGAAGTAGCCGAGGTCGAGGTGGACGTGGTCGAAGCCATGGAGGAGCGTGTGGATCCGAGGCGCCAATGGAGGCACAGGAGTGCACAAAATCAGCAGCTTCTTGCTGGCATGTTCAGCAGGACGATGAGCCGACTGAATGGTGAAAGTAGACGGTGCAGCTTGGACGTGTCAACAAACGCACAAGCATCTTCCTTCAGCAGCACTAGTGGCGGTGTCCGCGAGCTTGCGGCAATGGGTGCTGACTTGGATCGAGAGCCAACGTAACGAGGACCGGCAGCATGGGTGGCGCCACTGCCTGAAAAAGGCAGCGACACCGGCGGTGATGGCGTGACCACAAGCGTTTGCATTGCAGCCTGGGAGGGCGCAGCCACAACCTCATCCTCAGGAGTGTTGATGACGATGCAGCAACGAACGGCAGGGCGACGCAACCCGATCTCTGATCAGGAAAATAAAAATTAGACCACGAGGGCGCAGCGGATCGGAGGGATCCATGCGCATCCTACGAGGGCGCTGCCCCCGGCGGAGGCGGAGATCGGCCTCCCCGGGGGCGGCGCGAGGGTATCGGAAGCCGGAGGCCTAGGGCTGAACCTAGACTCGTGATACCATGTAAGAGAATATAATTGGAGGAATATTGGATATATTGCATTAGGCCTCATGGGCTGATTATATAGAGTACATAGGACTAACATCCCACATGGGTAGGCAATGTGGTACTATTCCTAATACTCTAACAGATGCCAAACAGTCAGTTTACATGTATCAGTTGCCCAATTGTATCAATCTACTTACCAAAATTAATCTACTTACCAAAATTTTCATGTTTGCAGGTTCCTTTGGAAGATGAGAAGAGGTTCAGGATTGAAATGACGTTCAGTCGTGGTGCCGATCTCAGTCCCCTAGAGGTAATGCTCCCTCATATTCACATTGCTGAACATAAAATCAGCTGAGCTTGCTCCCAAGCTGAATGGCTTGAGTTTACTAACTGAATGTGTGTTGGGTCCAGGACAAAACCAGTGAAAGTTCCTTGCTTCAGGAGCACACCTTGCCCATCATGGGACCCGAGAGACTACAGGAAGTTGGGTCCTGCCTGACGATGGACAAGTTTGAGAAAATGGTGCGACCATTTGCTATGCCCCCAGAAGACTTCCCCCCTGCTGCTCCTCCACAAGCCTTAGGCTACTTCTCCAAAGGGGCAGGAGGAATGCTTGAAAGGTTGGTTAGCCTCTGGCCTTTCCACAAGAGCGCTAACGCGGCTAATGGAAAATAGCTGAAAGCTACAAGTTCCTGGAATCAGTTCATGTATATAATCTTGTTTTATAACACTTCATGTACACTGTCCCAATTTTGACAATCTGAATCAAGGGGGAAATTTTGTTGGTCCTATTAGCTGGGCTACATCTACAAGCCCCAACTATGTTTTTATTCAGTGAACTGTATGTCGTTGAGCCTGTTTGATATGGATATTTCAGGGAAATAGTGAAATTGATCCAATAGATTTAATCGCTCCAAGGCTCGTGCTTAACAATACCCAATTGAGACTTGTAGTGATTGATCTTGCATTGATTCTGGAAGGAGCCTCACGGTTCTGCAGGAAGTTGAGATGGCTCTGTTTCATGACCGCGAGACATACTTGTGTGCTGTCATGCTGGTTGCATGAATACAAGATAAAAGTTAACCAAACGGTGTCGTGTGCTACCGGGATTAGAAAGTATAGATACTCGAAATGCAAGAAAATCAATACTCGATATGCAAGTGTACTGTGCACATGCCATGTCTGGCAGGGTTTTGGTTTCCTTTCTTTCATTCTTCTTTTTTTGTTAAAGATACCTGGCAGGGTTGTTTTTTACTTGTAATATTTCGATATCTACAACTCGCAAACTCGATTTCTCCACGTCTCTAGTTTGTGTGAGAAAGGCTAAGTTTTATTACAGTAAATTCATTTACATGTCGTAGTTACATTGCTGGTGACAACGCGAGTGGGCGGATTTCGTCACAAGCCAGGCGACAGTAGAAAGGCTACCGAGTAACTGTAAACATGCACGCGATGTGACACAAAGTTGCAAGGGTCAAAAGTTTGCGATTCGGGAGATATAGGTATAGATCTCAGATTTTCTCATTGATGAATTAATCTTCATGAATCATGATTAATGTAGAGTAGATTATCATCAAATAAGGCGAGCGCATAAAAGAAGAATTGTTCAAGATTTACACGTTGCGCGAATAAGTGTCGCTCTCCATACTGATGCTTCGTTCAGCCGACTAGGGAAAAAGGCTAAGGAAGAATCATTTACTGGTTCCTAACAAAATCATCACTTGCCTTTCTTTTTGTATAAAAAAGGAGGAGTGTTAGCTAGATTATTATGGTTTCTATATTCGGCGTGAGAAGAGGCAACAAGAGAAAAGACGCAAGACAGTTTCACCTACCGAACGCGCTGCTGAAACAGTTTCACCCACCTAACGCGCTACTGAAGAGGAGTCGCTTTCCTCCCTCTGTGTCTGCTGTCACAGAGAAGAGAAGCCTCTAGCACTCCATCATGCCATCAAGTACTATCTATCCTGCAAGATTGATGCGCGGGTCTCTGTCCGACTGATGTAACTTTTTCATCATGATAAACGCGCATCTGCTGATTAAAAAGAGATTGCAGATTTCAACCTTTCTTTGACCAATTGTGATGCAAACCTAACTGCACAATTTTAGATAAAAACACCTGGCAATGCACTCCGCGCGGGGTAACCGAGTAAGCAAATGCAAAGCAACAAAAACAGCATCACAATAACTCAGATGGACCAGGATGCAGCAGCTAACTACTCTGTAGTCCTGACACACAGCTGAGTTTCAGTAAGCTGTTTCCAGAAAGATTGGAATGGGAAAATGGAGTATCGGTTTTGCCTTGGCCAGTTATACCTCATCATCCCAGTAAGCACCATTGAACAAAAAGCAGTCAGTTGATAAATCATGTACACGCGCATAGCATAATTGTTCTCACGCCTAATGCGTGGTAATGATGCATAAGATACGCTCTTGGAGCACACGGTCATGCCTATCGATCTCCTTCCTCCCTTTCCCTAGAATAATCGCAGGAGATGGCGCGTCAATATAATGTTAGACACATTGGGTCATATCTTAAGATGTACTTTGCTTCATCAAAGCTCAATTTTAATGTGGCACGGTCTCAATGCTGTTAGAATATTTAATAGTAGCAGTTAGTGATCAAGAAGCGTTACACACAACATCAATGCGGGTTTGTGCCCAACTATTGTTCTCCGTCGTAAAATGATGTGTTTTATTATGCGCAAAAAAAAAAAAAAGAGATAAGCTCACTTTATATCGGGAAACCTGTCACTTCATTCAGTCTCACATATATAGCCCAGATTCCACTTGATCACTGAAGACACTGTGCAAATGCCACGTACTAGTAGGCTGTTCTTGTTCCTTTTTTTTTTTTAGATAATGGCTGTTCTTGTTCCTAAAGACGACAAGAACTACTAGTTTTAGCCTTAGGCACAAAAGCCATTTTTTTGATGCTTCATCTAGAATTCTCGCTGAGTGGTGGATGAGAATAGGATAGCGTTACTATCCTTTCTTAGACCATGCAAGGTAACCCAAACAAATGTAACAATGTAACTTCCCTTGGATTTGGAGTACTTTGCCTTATCAATTAGAGAGAATAGTGTCATCAAATTTGAGAATAAATCTAAGAAAATGTAAATACCATCTAACCGAGTGAGACAAGCTCAGTTTGATACAAGTTTCTCTCTAGTACAATTTTAGAGATCTTCTATAATGGTTGAAAAAGTACTATTGGTACTTGCGGTATTTTATTTGTCTATTTGGTGGTCAATTATTTAAGGAAGAATTTTTATAAATTTATATTTTATTAGTCATTGAGGGTATATTGATAATAGGTTTGGGTTAGGAATGTATAGTGTTGTTACATGAATAACTCCTGAGATTATCAAGGTTGCCACTTAGGTAACAAATTTAGGACCTAAAATGCATTTTCAAAATTCTTATGCCTAAATATCATTTGTTAAAGTTCATGGATGGCTCATGTATTTTTTTTTTGGATTACACAGTACAACATATCAACACGTGCACATGAAGTCATCATAGGTGCCTCGTTGTCGAAGGAGATGTCTTCTACCACTTAGTGCATAGCGCGGTAAATCATAGAAAAATCTTAGAAAAATGTACGAGCACCATAATTTTTAATCTTCATGGTCATAGGTAGCGTCTCACTAGACAGTCGTATCATTGAACCATAAAGCTCATTCACAATGGCCCATATATTTAACTACATTTATAATGAGTTTCATAGAATGTTGAGGGCATTTTTTGTAATTTCCTTTCCCAAACTGTCACTTCTTCACAAATTCCTATATCTTTTTTTGAGATTAAACAAATTCCTATATCTAAACATGGGATGCTACCCCTCATATCTCATCTGAATTTGATGGCCTTCATTTCCGTGAATCCAAACGGCACTTGAGCAGAGCTGTAAGCGAACATGGAAGATGGAACCAGCAGCGTTAAAGCCGCAGAAGATCCTATTGCAGCGTAAAACCACTTTCCTCCAACCCGATTCTCGCTTTTACCTACCCTCTTTTGCACATCCCTTATTAAACTCTTTTTTTTTTCTTTTCAAAATCCATCTTTTGTTTGTTGCTTTCTTCCGCCTCCCTCTCTTCTTCTCGAGACGTCTCTCGCGCGCCGCGTGGAAGTCCCACTCTCTACTCCAGAGTCCAGCCGCAATCCGCCGCTCCAGAGGTTTCGTTGCGTCACTCGCACACACTCTCAGCGTGCACAGCACAGAGGACCGCCCCATTTACAATGCTCTAGAATCCAGCATAAAAGTACAGTAGGAGGAGTAGAGCAGCCGAGCAGAGTGCCGAGGGTAGTGCAGACCGTCAGAGGGAGCTGCTCTGCTGGTGCGGGGGAGGGAGATCAGAGGGTGAGAGGGTGCCTCCATGGCCGACAAGGAGAAGGAGGGGAACCTGGACGCCGTCCTCAAGGAGGCCGTCGACTTGGTAAATTCACCGGCTTTGCTCTTGTTCGGGTTGGGGCGGTTCTTGGGGTTGCGGCGTACTGTGCGGACAAAGTTGCCGTTGGGCATCGCATCTGTATGCTGGTTCTTGGATTATCAGTAGCACGGGGTGTTTTGGTTTCTTGGTTATTGCGTTCTAACCTTCTTTTTTTATAGCAGCCAGTGATAGTAAGTGGGGTGTTTTTTTTGGTTTCAAACATTGGATTAATTGCGTTGGTGTGTAATTTTTTTATTTCAATTACTAACCTTCTTTTATATTCTGCATAGTGAATTTAGTGGCCAAATTTTGGAATCTAAACAAGGCCTATGTTCTCGGATTAATTTGATGAAAAAAAAATGTTCTCGGATTCATGTGTTAGTACTTCGTTGCTTGATTCATGGCGTGGCTGTAAATGTAAGAGGCATGGGTTGCTAGTTCTTGTTCTGGTGGTGCGTTGGGTGATGGAATTGGGATGGTGTCTTGTTTAATATTTGGAAAATGTCAGAATTCTAGGTGACGAACCTGTAATTAGGTTCTTTATTATTGCGCTTACTGAATTTAGAGTTCCGTGTTCTTGCTACACATTCTGATCTTGACATCCCTTTGCTTGTATGAATAAGTTGTGTCTTTATTTTCTACTCTCTTCCTGATCATGATATCCCTTTGCTTGCATGAATATGTCGATTGTTGACGCTTTGCTTTAATTCTTTTTTTCATGCCATTTTTTTTGTATCTTTTTTACTGAAGTTCTGTTCTATTGGAAATCATACCTTGGAACCTTGGTTTGGTTGGTAGTAAATAGCAGGTTGCACACGGGCAAGTATAACCTAGCATTTTACTCTCTCTTTTGTTTTGATGTGCGTCATGCTAATAAAATTGGATTTTTTTTAAGAAAAGAAAGGTCTTGCTACACTACAATTATTTTGCAGGAGAACATCCCACTTGAGGAAGTTTTTGAGAATCTGAGATGCAGCCGTGGGGGGCTCACTTCGGAGCAGGCGCAGCAGCGCCTGCAACTATTTGGCCCCAACAAGCTCGAAGAGAAGGAGGTCAGGTTTTTCTAGTCCCTTTGGTCATTTCTTGGGAAAGATTCTGTTCTTCCTGATTGTCCGAGTGATTACTATGATTATTCACCTCTCTATGTAACTTCATATGTCTCATTCAATTATTCATGGCTGCAGGAGAGCAAATTTCTCAAGTTTCTGGGATTCATGTGGAACCCATTGTCATGGGTCATGGAGGCTGCAGCTATTATGGCCATCGCACTGGCCAATGGTGGGGTAAGAAATATGACAAGAAATCCAAATGAGTTTGTTATTTTCTTTGACTGGCAATAATATATTCCTTGTCATCAGGGGAAGCCACCAGACTGGCAGGATTTCGTTGGCATCATCACACTGCTGCTTATCAACTCAACTATCAGTTTCATTGAAGAAAATAATGCGGGGAATGCAGCTGCGGCACTTATGGCCCGCCTTGCGCCAAAAGCCAAGGTCCTTAATTATCCATTTAGCCTGTGACATTTCATTGAATTTTCCATGTATCGTCTTTGCAGTGCCTATTTGAAATTGGAACTGATGTTTCTTGCTGGTGGATATAGGTGCTTCGAGATGGCCGTTGGGCTGAGGAGGAGGCAGCCATCCTTGTGCCTGGGGACATAATCAGCATTAAACTTGGAGATATCATTCCTGCAGATGCTCGGCTCCTTGATGGAGATCCCTTGAAGATTGATCAGGTGCTTTATGTCTTTGACATTTAGTAATTTTCACATTTCATTGATCCTGTTAGGTCTCTTGATCTCACATTTTTGTATCGTATCTTATTGTAGTCTGCGCTGACTGGAGAATCATTGCCAGTCACCAAAGGTCCTGGTGATGGCGTCTACTCTGGTTCAACTGTCAAGCAGGGTGAGATTGAGGCTGTTGTGATAGCAACAGGTGTCCACACTTTCTTTGGGAAGGCTGCACATCTTGTCGACTCCACGAATCAAGTTGGCCATTTCCAGAAGGTAGGATTCAAAATTTGCACATACATTCATGTCTGATGTTATCTGTTCTTATCATCACTAAATTGTGTTCATTATCATGTGGTTGATGCAGGTCTTGACAGCCATTGGGAACTTTTGCATTTGCTCAATTGCTGTGGGGATGTTCGTTGAGATAATTGTCATGTACCCTATCCAGCATAGGGCGTATCGTCCTGGGATTGACAATCTTTTGGTGCTCCTCATTGGAGGCATTCCCATAGCAATGCCTACTGTTTTGTCTGTGACCATGGCAATTGGGTCCCATCGCTTGGCTCAACAGGTTTACATCTCTTTGATGATAGTGTTAACCAAGTGATGGCAAGGACAGAAGGCCCATAACTTCTATCTATATAGTTAATTGAATTTTGTTTTTTTCCTACAGGGAGCTATAACAAAAAGAATGACTGCAATTGAAGAGATGGCTGGTATGGATGTACTTTGTAGTGACAAAACTGGAACTTTGACTCTAAATAAACTCACAGTGGACAAGAACCTCATTGAGGTTAGACTTGAACAACCATCATTGTCCTTCATATCTGACATTAAAAAACTTACTTATATATATGCTTGGTTCAGGTTTTTGAAAAGGGGGTGACTCAAGACCAAGTAATTCTGATGGCTGCTAGAGCATCCCGAATAGAAAATCAAGATGCTATTGATACTGCAATAGTTGGGATGCTAGCTGATCCAAGAGAGGTATGATACCTTTTGAACAGGAATGGAATATGTATTCCTATACCTGTCCTGTTTGCTTGGTGATATGAACATCTAACAATATTTCCCACAGGCCCGTGCTGGTATTCAAGAGGTTCATTTCCTTCCATTTAATCCTACGGACAAAAGAACTGCCTTGACATACATTGACAGTGATGGGAAGATGTACCGTGTTAGTAAAGGTGCGCCGGAGCAGGTATTAAGAGACTGGATTGCATTGTAGCTTCAAAAGAATTGCTTGATTTTGCTGTTTATAGCAAGGTCTCATTGATCAACAAATGACATGCAGATTCTCAACCTCGCCTACAATAAGTCAGAGATAGAACGAAGAGTCCATACTGTAATTGACAAGTTTGCTGAGCGTGGACTTAGATCACTTGCTGTAGCATATCAGGTGGGTGAACTAGAAGGATAGCCATTCAGAGTATGCTTAAACATTGCAGAATCTAAGCTAACTGTAGACTAGGTGGTAATCAATAATTATTTTATGGTTACGTTTGTTCTGATGGTGGTGGTTCTCTTATGTCATGTAGGAAGTTCCAGATAGAAGGAAAGAGAGTCCTGGTGGGCCATGGCATTTCGTTGCTCTTTTGCCACTCTTTGATCCTCCAAGGCACGACAGTGCAGAAACAATACAAAGGGCACTGAACCTTGGTGTTAATGTGAAAATGATCACAGGTACACCTTTTGTTTTTCCCTCAATTTTCAGACAATCCACAGAGGGTGGATCCATTTGTTCTGCAAAGATGATCCAGGCATAATGAGCCAGATCTACCAGAACATACACCACAGGTCTACATGACTGCAATTTGTCAATGAGAAATACATGGTTCTTTAATTATGAGAAAAATGAAATGATCCACTACTCTTCTGTAATCAGTGGCATTATTGAGACATCCTAGCCATGCATTATTTTGTTTTGCAATGTCCCTACTTTTTGAATCAAGGCTGTGTGTGCATTCAGGTTTCCTTTCGCGAGTGGTTTGTGAAAGGTTTTACTGTTTAGATTCTAAAAATCATAATTAGTGAAGTCCCACACGTGTTTGTTCAGTGGAAACCATGGCTTCGGTGAAATTGTGGAAACTCCTTTAGAAAAAGAACATGTATAGCTCCTAAAAGTTCTGAAAAGGAAAATCACATATGTAGTTGCATGAGCGTGGAGAAACTCTGTAATGTGTGATTTAGAACTTTTAGATTTTTTGGGATTTTTTTTTCACAATTCTGCCAAAGTGGTGGTTCCCACTGAATAGTTTTCTTAATTGCATAACCATGTGCTTACAAGCTGATACTATGTGTATAACATTTCTCTCTGTTACTTATGCTGTGAATAGGGAATTGTAACACTAAAATGAGCTATAATACTAGATGTTTCATTGGATGTACATTGAATCTTTATTCTCAATATAATCATCTGATGTAGATGTAACTTATTTTCTTATTGCCAGGTGATCAGCTAGCAATTGGGAAGGAAACAGGACGTCGGTTAGGCATGGGTACTAACATGTACCCTTCCTCTGCTTTGCTGGGACAGAACAAGGATGAGTCTATTGCTGCTTTACCTGTTGACGATTTAATTGAGAAAGCAGATGGTTTTGCTGGCGTATTCCCAGGTATGTTTCAATTCAGTAGCGGGGTGGGGTGAGCGGGATCCAGTGTAGATAATGGGGAAAAAAAGCATGATGACAGGTTGTGTTTCTTTTCCTCTTTTTCAGAGCACAAATATGAGATTGTGAAACGTCTGCAAGCACGACAACACATTTGTGGAATGACTGGTGATGGAGTAAATGATGCTCCGGCCCTAAAGAAAGCTGATATTGGTATAGCAGTTGCTGATGCCACTGATGCAGCCAGGGGTGCTTCTGATATTGTCCTAACAGAACCTGGCCTAAGTGTGATAATCAGCGCTGTTCTTACCAGCCGAGCGATTTTCCAGCGGATGAAGAACTACACTGTATGTCAGAAGGAAACATACAAAAATAGCTTTTCAGAAAGAAAAATGTTACTTTTTTTTTTCCTAATCCACCTTCATGTTTGCAGATCTATGCTGTCTCCATTACAATACGTATCGTGGTATGTTTTCTTGACACGTGTATCCATAGCTTATAGGCCTCCTTTGGTTACATTGTTTTTGTTTTTTGAGGGAATACATTGTTTTTGTGTTTTGCTGTTGCATACATGCATGAAATATGTTTATGTGTTTATTTGAGTACTGATTCTGTTTGTTAACTTCTTCATCAGGTTAGTTGCTAATGTTATGCAGCAAGTTAATTTGAACCACATTTAATTAGATTCGCGTGATCCTTAAAATTTTGTGAATAATCTGGGATTAATGCATTTGGTTGCTCAATGTTTAACAGCTAGGATTCATGCTGCTCGCCCTCATATGGGAGTTCGATTTCCCACCATTTATGGTCCTTATTATTGCAATTCTAAATGATGGTACATCCCTTTCTTGTTCCTTTCATCCCTGTTGTCTATCACAATATGATGGTGGAAAGTAGTAAACATCATTTTTCATTTTCACCTCAACCATTTTCTGGTATCAATAGGTACCATAATGACCATATCAAAGGATCGAGTAAAGCCTTCCCCTCTACCTGACAGCTGGAAGCTGGCTGAGATTTTCACAACTGGAATTGTACTTGGTGGATACCTGGCAGTGATGACTGTCATCTTCTTCTGGGCTGCATATAAGACAAACTTTTTCCCTGTAAGGATCATAAAATGCCAGAGCATACTTTTCCTGTTCTATTCGAATATCATGTATGACTTTGCAATCTCCACTAAACATTTTGATAACAAAACGGCCTATGAAGCTAGTAGTGCAGCATTTATTTTAGTGACTGGTTCTGAGACATACATTGACTCCTACTGTTCAATGGTATTTCAGAGGATATTTCACGTTGAAAGCCTTGAGAAGACAGCTCAAGATGATTACCAGAAACTTGCCTCTGCTGTATATCTCCAAGTCAGCACCATCAGTCAGGCTCTCATCTTTGTGACAAGGTCTCGCAGCTGGTCATTTGTTGAGCGCCCGGGCTTTCTATTAGTGTTTGCTTTCTTGGTCGCGCAGCTGGTATACTCTCTGAACTTTTGCTCTGTAACCCTCAACAAAAAAATCAGTTACTGTAATAAATCCCATTGACCAAGTTCTTCTCTTTGAGTGCAGATAGCTACATTGATAGCTGTATACGCTAACTGGGGATTCACTTCAATCAATGGCATTGGATGGGGCTGGGCTGGTGTGGTGTGGCTCTACAATCTCGTCTTTTACTTCCCTCTTGACATCCTCAAGTTCCTCATCCGATACGCTCTGAGTGGGAAAGCATGGGATCTTGTCATTGAGCAAAGGGTAACATAAACTTCTTGTTTGTTGTGCACAACACCTGTTTGAGTGAATTTCATGCACGTGGCGCTAATATGCTGGTCTTGCAGATTGCATTTACAAGGAAGAAGAACTTTGGTAAGGAAGAGAGGGCGCTCAAGTGGGCACATGCGCAGAGGACGCTCCATGGGCTGCAGCCACCAGATGCCAAGCTGTTCCCTGAGAGGGTGAACGAGCTGAATCAAATGGCTGAAGAGGCGAAACGGAGGGCCGAGATTGCAAGGTAAGACAAAATGTGCTGAGATAATTTTCTGCAGAAGAATACTGATACGATAGCATCACTTGGGGAAAGAAATGATGGTGTTTCCCATTATCTCTCGTATGCTTTGGAACATTTATAACCCGCTGAGATAATTTGAAAAAGAACAACATCCAATTGTTTGTTAGTTGCAGCCTAGCAGGCAAGATGGGAAGCATCTTTCTTTCTTTGGAACATCTCACTAGTGTCAACATAAATCAGATGTATAATATAATTTAATGTGGATGTAAGCTAACCATTGGCTGGTTGTTGTTCCTTTGTAGGCTGAGGGAGCTTCACACGCTGAAGGGGCATGTGGAGTCCGTTGTGAAGCTCAAGGGCCTGGATATCGATACCATCCAGCAGTCATACACAGTCTGATGAGTGATGACTCTGCTTAGATACAGGCATACTATGTTTCCTGCAGAGGAACACCTAGCTGATAGCTGAACCATCACTACAATGAGAATTGATATTGTACACCCAGCTTCCAGTCGCCTGCTTGTGTTTGCCATACCATAGCTGAACCATTTACAGACCCACATAGTATATAGCACATAATGAGAACTGATTTTGCTAATTCAGCTCTATGCCTTATGGGGAGCGGAGATCTCCCGTGCTACATGCAATTCTATTGTGTTATGCTGGTTCCTGGTGCAAAGTAACGTAGATCAGGGATCAAAAACATCGAGCAATGCAAAATAAGACACCAAAGAAGTGCTTAACGTGCCCTTGGGCTTCAGAGTTCTGAACACCATTGGAATTTGCTTCAGAGTTATGAACACCACTGGGATCAAGGGCCAGCAACTACCGGCTCTGCTGCGCTGCGCTTGCGCCTGCGCGGAAGTCGGATCGGCCTCCTCTGTACGGCCGCAGTCTTGCTCGGCGATCATTTCGTCGGGCTGCCCTGTCCTGCTCTCACGCATCTGGGTGGCTGCCCCCGGCCTCCAGTCGCCTGCGGCCCGGCTGGGGCGCGCGACGAGCCCCGGAGCAGCGCGCATGGGTGCCGTGCTGCGTCCGCTGCCTGGCGCAAGTACGTAGCATATACCGAGGTGTTAAACAATTGTTTGACAAAATGATAAGTGAGGAGGGATTTTGTTAAACAAATGTTGACAAAAACAAGAATAGCTTACAAATTTGGACGACAGTATATGGCACCACCATCACTCAATGCGTACTTCCCTTTCTCGGATTTCAGGTACCAACCACGACAAAAAAGAGAACGGTTTTCTATGCTCTTGGCCTCCTGCATTAACAAAAACAAGTGCTTCTAATGTTACAACTTGCAATAGCATATCGCTCACCAACTAGAGGAAAAGCAAATGGTCACTTTCAAAAATACAAGAGCATTGACGTTTGAACATTTCATACCTGCCATAAATAAAGCCCACATTGTTGGATAGAATGGAATGCTCAGCACCTCTGCCGTAGCAGTCTCAACCTTCCTCTACCCTTTGCATTGTTTCTGCATTATTCCTCGCCTCTATTCTTCTTCACTCGTCTCGCTCTCTTCCTCTTCATCTCCATCTTTTGAGCAAGTCAAGGAGCCAAATGAAGTTAAAAACAAGTTCAGATTTAGTAAATAAAGCCATTCTATGTTATTTACAAATTCACAATTATAAGAGCGATCGAGTAAGTTCAGAATCATAGCTGTGTACTCACCCAAGACTACTTCGAAGGAATATGGCTCCTTGGTATAGTAGGTGTGTCGGTCGACCTTATCATTTGTTGACGTCTTTCCATATGCCTTTAGTTGCTGGACGTGCTTGATCTTTCCCCACTCGGTGGAATCATCTTGTAATGCTATCAGTTTGAGCAAGCTTGGGCTGCAGTCCAAACGCAACTTATTTAGCTTTGTCTCTTGTAAGTACTGTGGGAGTGCTTCGGCATCCAGATCCCACCACTCGAGGCTTTGGAGAGATGGCAAACTGTTCAATTCCTTTAGTGCTTCGCAGTTACAAATGTCAATCCATTGCAAGCTTGGGTTGTTGCTGATCCTCTCTATTCTTGGGTTGTCGTATGACCGAAGTTTGACTAGTGAAGGGAAGTTCTCTATAGAGACCAAGTGTGTGATATCTCTCAGGTCCAACTCGCTCAGCCCTAATGCATGGTAAGAAAGTCCAGGGGGAAGTTGCTGCAGTTTACAGTTCAAAACTGTAAGCTTCTTCAGAGCAGGCATCGCTGCTACATGTTGCTCCCACTCCCATTCTGTCCATTCCAACATGTTCACAAAACCTAGCTTTCTCAGCTTGGGAAAAGCAGCAGTACAACCATGAGAAATATGATGAGGTTGCTTCATTATGTTCCGTGCTCCTGTTGGCACTGATGCCCCGTCCTTGCCATTATTGTCATCACCCAAGGAGGGGAGGAGGAGTTCATGCCCAATAAACTGGACAGACGGAGCACGCTCGATCCAAAAGTAATCAAGAAAGGGGAGCTGTCCCAATCCATTAGGCAGCTGCGTGAAGCATGTGCAGTCCTCTAGCACCAACCGCCTTAAACTCCTGAAGGTTGACATTGTTCTCATCCACTGCGGTAGCCCACGTGCAAAGTAGCCTTTGATTTCAAGTTCTTCTATGCAAGTTGGAGGGCAGAGATTAGCCAGCACCTCCCCTATTATCTCGTGATCCTCCTCGCAAATGTCGTCTTTGACCTCCCCATTTTCTCCGAGCCTGCTGGTAAATACCAGTCTTAAGGTTATCAAATTTTGTTTATTGCTAAGCATTGCTTTAGCAGCCATAGAACCAGAAAGTGCCTTCTCCAGATTCCTTATATCAAGCTCTTGGAGCATCGACAGAGGACCTAGTTCTTCTAAACTGCACCACCTATCTGCACTATCATTTGAAGTTGGAAACCCCCACATGACAACCAAATCTTCTAGCTTTCCGAAGCCACGAGGAATTGAAGTGATGCTAGTGCGTCTTATGTTGAGTGACCTTAGCTTTTGTAGCTTCGTAATGTTGTTAGGAAGTTTAGAGACATTTGTACAACCTGCAAGGTCAAGTACTTGAAGAAATTTTAGGTCTTCTATGTTATGAGGGATTGTGGATATGCTTGTGTTGGAAAGACACAGGTGCCTTAAATGTTTGAGGTGCCATATGGAGTTTGGCAACTCACCTAGAGTTGTTACAACATCCAGATATAGTACTCTTAGGTGAGAAAGGTTGTTGAATAAATCCTTTAGCTCAACCGTGGTGCTTCCAAATAGCATTAATGTTCTAACCGAAGCTTGTTTTTGCAAAGTGTCTGATCTTACTGCTGCCTTATTTGAGATAGATAGGTGACAAAGCTTTGTACTGCTCATAAGAGTCCTATTGATATCGTGCCCCTCACTAATAAGTACTCCTTCATCCTTTATTATGTATTGAGCAAAGGAACGAACAACATCGTGCATGGTGCATGCTGCTTGACTATAGGATTCTTTGTCCGGCTCTAGAAGATTTCTTGAGACCAATTCTTTGTAGTACTCTTCCCCCAATTCTTTTGGTGACTTTGAGCTCAGTTTGCTATAGATGTAACCTTCTGCGATCCAAAGATCAATTATTTCTCCACTTCTTATTAGTTCATCTTTAGGGAAAAGTGAGCAAAACACGAGACACTGCTTCAGATGTGAAGGCAGCCTTCATAACTCAAATAGACCGCCTTGTTGATATCATCATCAATTCCTTCTGTTGACCATGTGAAGTGGTTACAGACATCCTCCCAAGCATGTCTTGTTCTACTAGTGTTGAGCAAGACTCCTCCAAGCGCTTTAACAGCCAATGGCAGGCCATCACATTTTTCTGCTATTTTTACTCCGACATCCTTTAACCCATCAATATTAGCTTCGTCACTCTCATTCAAAACAATCTGTTAGGAAAAGAGAAACTTGCATCATGAGAGAGAGAAAGAAAGGGGCAAGGTTTGCTACCAAAACAAAATCAAGAAAGGTATACATCATGTTATCTCAATTTTCACGTGGAACAAGAAGGTGGATGATACAGAGGTAGAACAGTTCATGCGGGTAAAAAGTTGTTGAGGTTAATCATAGGGATGCCCTTTTACGGCCAATCTACTTCTTGCATCGTATTGAAGCGCAGTTTCTTTCTTCATTTCTTGTTGCGCTCACTACGTGGGCTGAATTTTGCTTTTGTTTCCTTATGCTTTTGTAAGCCTTAGACTGGCCACAATGTAGCTTTTTACTGGTGGTTAGAGAGGATAGAGAAGCACCGATGCCAACACCATGGCCGATGCCGAGTCGAGGAAAAATTTGGGCATCAGATCATGTAGAAGCACCGGTGCCGAATATTTCTCTCTCGCGCGCTCGAGCCTCTTTGTCTCATGCCGCCGCTGCCGCACCAATCCCCGTCGCGGGCCCCGCCTCCATCAGCCGGACCCGCCGCCGCTATGTTCCTGCCTCCACGCCGCATCCACCGGCGACGAGGGCGGCCATCGCGCGCTCAACTGCGGGCCGCCAGTACGTCGGGCCTACGGGCGTCGCGGCAGGCGGCCGCGCCTCGCCACCGTGACCTCCTCATCTACTCCTGGCGCGCCGGAGCGGGAGACGGACGTCGCGGCGACCGGTGACTAGGACCACGCGGTGCAGATGGCAGTGGCAAGGATGAGTAGCTTGGAGGAGGCGGGCGAGGACAAGCAGCTGGAGGGGCAGGCGAGGACGAGCCGCTGGAGGGGGCAGGCGAGGACGAGCCGCTGTAGGAGGCGGCGAGCCGGCGAGGACGAGCAGCTAGAGGCGGCGACGACGACGAGCAGCGAGAGGAGGCGGATGGGGAGAGGATGGATGGGAAGAGATGGATAAGGAGAGGACGGGATTTTTCTAGTGGCGGAGCCCACACTCCCACATTCAAAGACAAGCACGAGTGCCCCCACACTGTCCTATATTTTTTTAGCACCGGCAACGCTCTGGATAGTCTGATGGCTAGTTTATACTAGAGTGAAATGCACCATAGGTTCCTGGACTTTGGGCGCTGTCCCAAACAGCCCCCTGGACTTCAAAAATGGCCATCTGGCCCCTTGAACTTTCATCCTGGTTCACCGGAGGCCCAAACCACCCTCGTCAGCAGTTTTGGACGCACATGAGCGGTTTTGGACGTGGTAATTTCACATGTAGCCCCCTGAATTCTTCCCCTATCCCACCCTCATCCAGCCGCGCGCGCCGCACACACCGGCCGCTCGCCGTGCATTCATGCACACGGGCACCGCAGCTGGCTAATAACGAGCTCGACCAACCACCTGCTGCATCATGCTTACCGTACGGTGCTAGCTAAAAGTCAACGTAGCTAGAATCGGGATGGGTATTTGTTAATGTTAGTTGGCCAGATTGTTGGGAAGTTGCAAATATATATATTGCACTACTTTATACTCCTGGTTTCATTTGTTGGATGTTCGACTTGATGAATTTGAACCCTGCATTTTGTTTTTAGTTCTATACGAGACGTTTATCTAGTACAGTACTAGTTTCTGATTTATCTAATAAAATTCATATGCAAATGTGTAAATTTGAAAATATCCATCTAGGCCCTGGTGTGGCAATGGCATTTGACATCTAGTACCTGAACTGGTTCCTGAATATGGGTGAGCCTACAAAAGTTCCACTTGATAATTAATCCACGATGGTGCCTGACGTTTGCATCGGCTTGACAGAGTACTCTACTTCTAGTTGCACAAAAAAAAAAGGTACTCTGCTTCTGCGTCTGCTAGTGTCGATATTGAGCAGAGCAGCGGTGTTACGTGCTAATGTTGCATGACGCAGTCGTGGCATGACGATGGGTGCGGCGCGTGTACACGCGGCCGTGGTGCAAGGCGACATGGTAGCAGAATATCAGATTGTGCATGTAACCATCGTGGCTCTCTCAATGATTCAGATCCGCAAGTAGAAGGAGATGATGCACGTTAATTAACTAACTGATCATTAGAGGATTATCAGATCCGGCGCGCGCGGGTGGATGAGGGTGGGATAGGGGAAGAATTCAGGGGGCTACATGTGAAATTACCACGTCCAAAACCGCCCACGTGCGTCCAAAACTGCTGACGAGGGTGGTTTGGGCCTCCGGTGAACCAGGGTGAAAGTTCAAGGGGCCAGATGGCCATTTTCGAAGTCCAGGTGGCTGTTTGGGACAGCGCCCAAAGTCCAGGGGCCTGTGGTGCATTTCACTCTTTATACTATGACCATCAGTTGTATACTTGTGTACCATTCGTGGATGGTAGAGACTAACCTTGCTCCATTATCAAAAAAATAAAAATAAAAATCCATATGTTAAATCCGAGCATTTTTGGTGATGCACAAATTCCCTATTTAGCATCGGGATGTGCCATGGTTCCTTATTTAGCATCAAATGATAAAATCTTCTCAATATAGCATTGGGTTTATTTTTTTGTTCCCATCGTCGTCAAATATCAGGGGAAAATACCATTTTACCTCTGTTTCATTTGTATCACAGCTAGCATGTTAATAATTATATGTTTTGCATAGTTTTTTTTTCTAAATTTTGGACCATGAAAATTTATTTGACAGTATTTTTGTGCATATTATTTATGGGTAGCATACAATTTTGTGGATAATAATAAGTTTTTTACCGTACCAACGTACATCAAGAATTGTCATATGTGCAAAATATCCAAAAAAAATATTTATGGACTAAAAAAATTGTATTGCAAAAAAATGTTTGATTTCATAATTAAATGATACTGTCGAAAAATTTGTGCAATAAAATTTAACTGTTAACACAATGTTGTGGTTGCACATGAAAATAGGTGTAAAAATGGTCCTTTCCCCTCATAGTTGACAATATTAGATGCCAAATCTAACGGCAGTGCTATGTAGGGAACCAAAAATAAACCCAAATGCTATATCGGTAAGATTTATCTTTCAATGCTAAATAAAAAATCATGTCATATTCTGATGCTAATAGGAAATTTTACGACATCTATTATAGAGGGAACTCAAACACTTCTACAGAGTTCTATAGAACACCTCCATCGTTGGAGAAGAAGACGACGGACATCATCGAGTCAATAACCTGTCCTACAACCCCTGCATCCCTCCACAGACCATAGTAACATGGGCCCAATGAAGATACAAAGGGAGAAGAAGAGGTTGGACAAGCCATCCCAACGCAGTGCACGTCTAGTAGCCATGCTTGGCCATGTGGTGATGCACAATGCAGAGCAAGGCAACTGCTCATCAAGAGGCTGGGTGTCGCACATGAAGAAGGTGAAAAGATGGAGATGGCCTTGCTGTTCTATGTCAGCCTCTTCAAAGGCATGTTATCGTCCAACCATGTCATCAAGGCACTGGTCGAACTCAGTAGCCTTGACCGACCAACCACATCTTGGCAGATCATGATGTAATGCTTCCTTACACCATCTACAATGCTCACGGACTCATTCACACCATGCTTGGTCAAGTTGTTATAGAGGGGATTCAGTGAAAGCGTGAGGCAAGAATCGGTAAATGATCTTGTAGGAGATATCAGATGACCGTGAGAAGTTAGAGCTGCTCTTTTGCTAGTTGTGCAAAGCTCAACAATGAGAACAGGTGGTGGTTGATTTTGTGTTAGCTTGTGTGCAAATGGGTTGCTAGGGGTTGTCAGGGCTTCTGTGTTCTTTGCGAGACCGTTTATTAATTTGTGTGTCTGTAAGGTTTTGGTTCTCATTTTCCATGAAAATTGTCCATTATACTTTCAAAAAATAAAATTAAAACATTATAACATATCTACATTGATAGCTAATTTTAAGCACTTTATTTTTTAGAGAAGTACTATGAGGAAGTCAATATCTAGAGTGATAGTAAGAGCGTAAATATAAAAGTGGAGTTTTGGATACAATGTATAATAAAAACTAGTTGAACTTAAAATGTAAACAAACATGTAACAACTAGTAAGAATTAAATCTAAAATCCAAAAATATAGATTCGTGACTCACGGCTAAGCTTTTAAATTGCAGACTAAGCCATTTAATAGCGGCCTCCTTCAGGAGCTATGTAACATCCACGATGTTAATCATGCATTAACTCTGCAAATCATGGGCATAATCATATCATTAGCATACAAACACCATCTTAACATGATTTGCTTGATGATTGTTGCACCTTGTTTGACTTAGGCCCTAAGTGTGATTAGTGAGTTAGACTAGAAGTGGTACCTAGGTTGTTTATCTCAAGTCGGTCCTTAAATAAAGTTTATTGAGAAAAATATTTGGAGAAAACTTTGTGTTGGGACCATCTTATGAAAATGCTTTTAAGGGGTTCAAATAGGCCAAAAACAGTTCCTACGCTTTTAAAAATAATAGTTTTATAATTCGATTATGGCCCAAATTTATATCTCCAAAACTAGGCCAAATTAGACAAAACTCTTTTTGGATGAAATATTCTACTCGACGAATGGAGTAACTTTCATGTTGAAAGTTTTTGCCAATTCGTTTTGGTTTAGGAGTTATCAATGCTTTAAAATTCGTGCAAAACCTATTTTGAATAAAAGAAAAATCCCTGGGGGCGGGACCCACCTGTCATACTCTTCCCCGCCTCCATCTTCAACCTCCGGCCGACTGTGTCCGGCTCGATGGCCGCCGCGTGGCCGTCGCCCACCGGTCACCCTCGCTGGTGCCTGTGCGTCGCGCCGCACCGCGACGTCCACCGCCGCACTCGCCACGCGCCCGCTCGCCCCTGCGCCCCTGCGCCACGCGGAGCCCGCAGGCTGCCACCTCGCCACGACGCGCCTTGGATGCCCGCGGTCTGGAAGGGGACAGTCCTGAGCTGCTCCTCTCCCTCCGCATTCACTCCCTGCCTCGCTTCACTTCTCCCCACTGCGCAGCGCCGCTCTCCTCCTCCCTCCTTTCTTCGTCACGCGAGCCGAGAGCGACGCCGCCATGGCCACCGCCCCCGAGCTCGCCGCCTAACCAGCAGACCACACCGCCATGGCCAAAAGCGAGCGCGCCATTCTCTCCGTCTCGACGCGCTCCGTCCTCACCGCCATCCCCTTGTTCGCTTTACCCAAGGTAGAGAGCCCGAATCGGGCCGCCCCTCTCGCTGCCGCCGCGGACAGAGTACCGGCGAACTCTTCATCGCCGCCGCGCGCCCTCTTCTCTTGCTCCCTTGCCTTCCTTTCTTGCGCGCCGCGCCCGCCATGTCATGCTCTCGGTCGTCCCGTAGCAGATGCCGCCGCTCGGGGCTCCGGTGAGCTGGAACGCCGGCTATCGCCGCCATCTTGCCGAGCCGTCGCCATGCATGACTGCGCGCGCCTCCGCTCGATGGTAGCATGCTTAGTCGCCGCGTTCCGCGCCATCTTCTCGCCATTCGGTGCGCGTCACCGTTCCCTTGCTCCCGCGCAACCGCTGAGCCGCCCGTGCACCTTGCCATGCCGGGATTTGGCCGGCGCACCGCCGCCAAGCTCACCGTCGTCCGCCATGCGCGCCGCCGCTCGTGCTCAGGGTCGATTTGACCCTCATCCGCTACCTCCTCGGGTGCGCCGTGCCGAGAGGAGCACCATGGTGCCTTTGGTCCAGCCAGAGACCTCGCCGCCGGCGAGAATCCGGCCGGCGGGAGCCTCCTTCCCCTGTTCCGGCCCGATGACGGGCGGGACCCAGCTGACGTGGGCCACGTCAGCTCGGGGGAGATCTGGGTACACTAACCGTGTGGATTTAGCGTAGATAGGTCTCTGGGTGCAGTTCGGGGTGCGTCTAGCATTTAGGGACTGATTTTCAGGAAAATGTATATTTCCAGATTTGAGTTAAAGCTTGTAAAAATCCTACAGGGAGCTAGGAGTGTCCAATGTAAATGATCTTGGTATTGTTGTGATCATGGTGAAGTGTAGTATCTGGGAAAAATATGATATGCCATGTTTGAGTAACTTTTCTGTATAGTTTTATTTAAAGTTTGTCAATTGGTATAATTGTGGTATATCTTTGGAAATGTATAGATAATTCTAGGAAGCTCATAAAAATATGGTTTTGGTCTTGTTGGTCTTGTATTGAGGTGCTCTGTCTATGAAAAGGATATCACATGCATGTTTAGTGTAATTTTATATAGTTGTAGTTCAAGTGCCTATTATTGCCTTGATATTGTTAAATTCATAAATGGGGTCTATATGTCTAGTTAAGCTTTAATTCTTTTTGTGGACTATTTATATGTCCTAAGGAAGTCATTGATGTGATTAAACCTGAGGTTGGGCATACTGCATAGTACCAACTATTTATTGGTCCCATGAAATGTGCTGCCTTGTGGTTTATGTGTAGGCCAGTAGGTTTATCTAAATAGGATGAAATTTGGATGGTAGACTAGTATTGCCATGCTAGGTCTACTGTAATGTTTATAGGATTTTATGAGATGTCTAGCTAGGGGTTGCTGTTCAACCCATAGTTGCTTAAATTGAAGTTGCTGGTATGATGCTATGCTTAACCTAAGTATAGGTTAGTTTTCTGGGAAACTTGTCAATATATGATAGGTTTGAAATTAGTTTATTTATCTACTGTTCAAATTTGGTGTGCATTGGATCAATAGTCCAGGAGTTACAGCTGTGGCAATATGGTTAGCAGATTTGTTCGATTGCTGTTTTGTCAGCACCAAGTCCTAACGATCTCTGTTTTAGGTTTAGATAACTTGAGAATCAGGCTCTGATGTCTCAAGATGATTTATGGACAATTTCATAAGATTTCTAGAATGTCCTCAATCATGTCCATAGGATTTATAGATCAGCAGTTATGATTTTATTACAACAATGCTGATTGTAGGCCATGATTGCTAAGTGAAGCATAGATGAGTGTTGTTTGTAGGTAGAGCTTAATGAAAGGGTCTTGTAGTGTTTAGGACATGTATGATTGGTTGTTACAAGGTATGTCATGATGATTGGTTTAGGATGATTATGCTTAAGTTTAGATCTTTGGCTTTACTGGCTTGTTTGCTAGTGATAAGTGTAGCATTTAAAATCAATTATTCATCTTTGAACATCTATCCTCCTTGATCATTCAATATCATGCATACACCGATAATCGCGTGCTCATACATATGCACATGCATCATTCCAGGATCACGAGTAGAACATTCGCTGTGGAATCGAGGATCCAGAAGGACAAGTTGCGAACGGAGATCCGCACGAGAAGTGATCAAGCACCAGGAATCGACTTGGAATAGTCGAGTACCTGGGGCTCTAACCTCGGTCTTCTAAATAAGGCAAGCCCCGGAGCATCCCTCCTACGTTTGCAAATGTTTTACTTTGCGTCCTTTTATTCCTTATGATGCATTAAGTTTATAGGCGTTGCTTGAAAACGTAGTTGCATCAGGACTACCTTGCCACCAGAAATATCCTACTTTTACGTACAGGATCGACTACATGCTTAGGCCTGCTATTTAAACGGTAGAAGCCGAGTGATCGACTATCACTCGCGAGGTAGGTGTTACTACCCCTTGGGATTGAGATTGGTGGAATGTTGGATATGAACATAACCATGTGGCCATGATAAATCACCTCTAATATACTATGGCACACGAGCGTCCTCGGATCATTTTGAATTACGCCTCACAGATAGCTGGAAAGGGCGTGTGGGGCCTATCCGCGAAGCCTTGAATCTACTTGGTCCGGGTTTCAACTTCCAGGTATCCATGCTGGCGATGGGTGGTGAGTAACAAGGGCCCGGTTTGTGTGACCTTAAGATGGGGCGGTGTCATTTGATGGGCACACGCTTACCTGTGGCAGCCGGGAGTTTTCTTGGTCATGGTGGTGAGTTGTTGATCCCGCGTCTTTTCCCGAGTAGGTTAAGGTGATCTAATCGACTCTGACGGGAGTCGTGTGGTTTGTGTGAGGAATACCCCGCCAGCTGGTTTGCAATCGATTATAATCGCCATCGTTCCTGGATAGTGAATAAGTTGACTGAGCAGTTACGGTGCCACAAATAAGATTTGAAATGCGTGTTGGTTACGTTCACTCATGATGGTTTAATGAATACTCAATCAATGCGGTTATGATATAATGTTGATTGCTTCTACCTTAAAATGATGAAGTAGCTGCAGGTGCTAACGTAGTAATGGGCGGATCCAACTTAATTGGATAAGCTAGAGAGTCCTTTTGTCACTAAATGATTATTAATAAGCTCATCTTTTGGCAAACAAAGGAGTCGGCTAACCCACTATAAAGCCTGGCATCCACCAAAGAGTCTTTATTTTCTTTTAGTCGGGTAAGTCTTGCTGAGTACAATGTACTCAGGGTGCAATTCCCAATGTTGTTATAGGTTTTGGAGACTACTGCCGTGGCGACACGGTGGACCTATATCCCACTATGGGAGGACTAGACTTCGGGCAGTCAACTCGTATACCTCATCTACTGCTGTTGATGGAGTCGACCCTGAGCTGGCACTGTATTTAAAAGTGTAGGTGTGAGTGTAATATCAAAAGAGTTTTCTTCCGCTATGATTTCTATTTTTTGTTGTAATAATCCTATGTGCGAAATGTAAATAAAACAGGTGAATGGGAACTGCTGAACTTTGGATTCAGGTTTGTTGTAGAGTGGTTTGAAATCCTTCGAGATTTCACGGACTACCGGGCTGGTTTGGTTGCTAAGTTGTAATTAAGTTGCCACATCAGCTTGATTAGCGCTTAGTAATTAAATTAGTTGGTCGGTTCTGCTACAAGCTATAGTAATCATTATTTGATTTAGCATGTTTATGAAAAATAGAAAAAATGCCAATCAATTAAGCATAAAATGGAAGGAAATATCATGAATCTTAGTATTATTAATTAGAGGTTCCAATGGAGACACCACATTAATTTCCACTAGATGCACAAGAATATAAGATAATGACTAGGAATTGCCACAGTAATAAGAAACATCTAGTCTTTAATTTGATGGGCTCAAATCATCATCATGGATAATAGCAAGGATCTATTGCAATTTAGAACAAAAATTACCCACTATACTACCATTATGAAAATTACATAAAGTAACCTCCAATTTTGCATTTAATAATCCACCTTCTGCCATTAGACAAAATAATTCAAAATAACCCTCTTAATTTGTATATAAATTACCTACTTTTTCCATTATGAAAGATACTTCAAATAACTCCTAAATTTGCATCTAAATTATAACCCTTGCCGTTACGAAACATAATTCCAAATAACCCTATAACATTATATCTAAATTACCCATCTTTACTATTATGAAAGATAATTTTAAATAATCCTCAAACCTTGTATCTAAATTACGCCCACCTACCGTTATAAAAGTTAATTTAAAATACCCTAGTGCTTTTGTCCGTTATCCAGCTTTGTCCATTATAAAAGAAAATGCAAAACAAGCTTCCAAGATAAAACTATGAAGTAACTAGTAGACCAACAAATAAAAATTTCTGACCTGCTTTTTGAGCAAAATCCAAGCATCTTCCATGCATAGCTTGCCAACCCGGAGGAGATGTCGTGCTTTCATTCTGCGAGCCACCCCATCATTCCTAGTGGTCACCAAGATTCGACTCCCACGAGCACCGTCATTAAGGGGCACTCTAAGAAGCTCCACACATTCTCGCTCTCACTCCAGACATCATCCATCACCAACAAGAATTTCTTTTGCCGCACTGCCTCCTTCAAAGCTTGCTCGAGCAAGGCCTTGTCTCTGATGGAGCCATCATAAGTTCTTCCACCAAGAGTAGCAATGACATTTTGCAGTAGACCAATTTGATCAGCTTCCTTATTAACGCTCACCCAGATTCTCTTGTCAAAGTTTTCCTCCACCCTGCTGTCATTGTAAACCATCCTTGCAAGAGTGGTTTTGCCAATCCCGCCGGTGCCTGTGATAGCAGCAGCAACAAAGAAATTGTCTTCTCTGGATCCTCCATCCTTCTTGATAAGAAAATCAATGATCTCTTCTTTATTTTCCTCCACCTTGTCACCAACGATATCAGACTGGATGAAACCTGGTCCGGTCTTCCGATTATTGTCAGACAAAAGGTTTGAAGCTTTGTTGACCGAATAACCTGAATTGATTGCTTGTGTGATGAATCCGAAGCGGGAGCTCCTCTTCTCCAGGTCCTCCAGCCGCTGATTGAGGTCTTGGATCTTCTTTCCAATCTCATGTGCAATAACAGGGTTGCGGAAGCAAAAGAACATCTTGGGGATGCTCCAGCACCCTGAAGTGGTTTTTGGAGCAGCACTCTGATGTGACGAGGGATCTTCTCCACCCTCCATGATTTGGCAGATTTCAAGGATGTCATCTGCGTCGTACATGACATCCTTGAGCTCCCTCACCCACCGCTCTGTGGCAGAGTCGCGGAGGCGCCTCCTCTCAGCATCACCCAGGATGCTGCTGAGGTCACCGAGCGTCGTCTCGAGCTTTGTGATCTCGCCTGGCACGCCGAGGAGCATCTCCACCTCTTCCTTCGCCATGCCAACCAGGATTTCGGTCAGCTTGGATGCAAACGCGTCCAGCACCGCTGCCATGACCAGAGACGCGGTAGCAAGAGAGCAAAGCGAGAAGAGGAGGAACAGGTTTTAGAACTGGGTGCGGTGTGCCTTGTGCGCAGCTCCGGGAGACGATATGTATAGAGAGAACTAGAGGAGGCTTTGGAGATGCAAAATTGCGAATTGAACCCGGAAGATAAGATGATCGATGGGACTTGAGATTGACAGCTAGACAAGTTCAACGCATAGTACAGCTAGCAGCACGTTACACTACGTATTGGTTTTTACGTGCACATGGGGTTTTATTCTTTATATTTTGTTCCAAATGGAGGCCTTCAGAACTAGTCCAAACATGTTGTTTAAGAAGGCTGCCGGCCGGCCAGCTCGGTGTTTTGTACTGTATAATTAGTTATGTTCTCACTGCCTCTGTCCATGATATGGCTCCATTGTCCATGATATGATTGCTTACTCGTTTGAACAACCATCCGGCAGAGACGCGACAGTGCAATTTATAGTAAAATTAGATGTCTTGATATTTTTTTGAATAATTAGATGTCTTGATTAAGTACTAGTGTCATATTACAATCCATGATAGCTTAGTTTGAACCTAATTCGTTACCTTACAAGATGATGAATCAAGGGACTAAGTTAATCATATTACCACTGAACAAATCATTAGTTGGTCCGATCATTAGTATCCGTCTGAGTTGTACATCAGATGGTCGTGACTTCATCAGCCATGGCGTATTGCGATGTATGATAGGCCGGGTGTGAGGACCACGAGGAGGTGGTTTTACCAAACACCTATGGAAATCACAGCACCAGTCGTCACCAGAAATCATAGTAGTTAGGATTATTCTTAGCACAATTGGTAACGCCAACAACCCCTGAAAATTTATTCCCATGGGGCGCCGCCGTTCATCTTAAGTACTGGTTAGCTCGGCAGATGCGACAGTGCAATCTATACTAAAGTTTGACGTGTTGATTAAGTACTAGTTATCACATTTTTATCATCCTATCCATTTACTAAGAGCTCTTTTATGGTACACCATACTTGTGCAATATTTTTCATGTTTTTTTCAAAAATGCATGTTTATATAACGAGAAATTTACCCTAACTGCAAGTATATCCAAAGTTAAAAAAAAAGAGAGTTACTTTTCTGAAATGCCCTCTCAAAGCGTAATATACAGTATCGGGCAAATCATAGGCATTCGTAGTAGGAAGCATGCAAGCAACACTTACAATTAATTAATCACCCACTAGTCTTGATCTTTACCTTTTTATTCATATGTTCCTTTTCGCCACGTCATGGCTTGTGTACAAACAACTTACATGATAGATTAGTTTCAACAACTGCCACTAACAAGATGAACATTTGTAAACTGAATATATACAAAATGACGCTGTAGAGGACCTCTAGGTCTTGGTCCTGCTTTCATTCATTTTCTACTAAATAATCTATCTATCATTCAGAGCCCACCAATCATCAGCATGGCAGAGGTCTAATAACACCAACGTGTTGTTCCCGTCTTGGATCAGTCTGATCGCGCGCGTATGAAAGTCTGATGTAGGAGTATATCCTTTTGTTACTGATCAATCGGTGGTCATGTTTTGCCCCCAGTTAGAAATCACGATTGGAAGAAATGAAAAGGACCAGCACAACATATATCCGGCTCGGCTGCACCCACTACCGGAATCGAGCTCTTTGCCGAAGACCGGTTTGCCATCGGCAAAGGGTTTGCCGATGGCAATCTGACATGACCATTGGCAAACCCCCATCGGCAAAAATCTCATCGGCAAAGCCGGGTTTGCCGATGGCCACTGACATCGCCATCGGCAAACCTTTGCCGATGGTCACGTGGGTGTTATATTTACAGATCAGCATAGTATATAGCACACAATGAGAAACATTGCCAGTTCAGCTCTATGCCTTATGGGAAGTGGAGACCTCCCATTCTGCGTGCAATCCTATTGTGTTATGCTGGTTTCCAGTACAAAGTAACGTAGGTCAGGGATCACAAACATCGAGCAATGCAAAATAAAAGACCAAAGAAGTGCTAAAAATACAGCCATGGAACGTGCTCTTGGGCTTCAAAGTTGTGAACACCATTGGAATTTGCTTCGGAGTTGTGAACACCATTGGAATCTGGAGAATCGTCGGCATCTCCGCCAGATGCAGTAAAGCAGCAACGGCCATCAAGGGCCAGCAACTTCCGGCTCTGCTGCGCCGCGCCTGCGCGGAAGTCGGATCGGCCTCCTCTGGACGGCCGCAGTCGGGCTCGGTGATCGTTTCGTCGGGCTGCGCTGAGTGCTGACGCATCTGGGTGCCCCCCCCCCCCCACCCACCCACCCACCCCCGGGGCTCCAGTCGCCTGCGGCTCGGCTGCCCGCGCGCGACCAGCCCCGGAGCAGCGCGCATGGGTGTCCGCGCTGCGCTCCGCTCCGTCCGCTGCCTGACGCAAGTACGTAGCATATACCGAGGTGTTAAACAATGTGTGACAAAATGAAGTGAGGAGGGATTTTGTTAAACATTATTGACAAAAACAAGAATAGCTTACAAATTTGGACGACAGGTATATGGAGCCACCATCACTCAATGCGTACTTCCCTTTATCGGATTTCAGGCATCAACCACAACAAAAAGAGAACGGTTTTCTCTGCTCTTGGCCTCCTGCATTAACAAAAACAAGTGCTTCTAATGTTACAACTTGCAATAGCATATTGCTCACCAAGCCAGAGGAAAAGCAAATGGTCACTTTCAAAAATACAAGAGCATTGACGTTTGAACATTTCACATCTGCCATGGCTACATTGTTGGATAGAATGGAGTGCTCTGCACCTCTGCCGTAGCAGTCTCAGCCTTCCTCTACCCTTTGGATTGTTTCTGCATTATTCCTCGCCTCTATTCTTCTTCACTCGTCTCGCTCTCTTCCTCTTCATCTCCATCTTGTGAGCAAGTCAAGGAGCCAAATGAAGATAAACAAGGTCAGATTTAGTAAATAAAGCCATTCTATGTTATTTACAAATTCACAATTATAAGAGCGACCGAGTAAGTTCAGAATCATAGCTGTGTACTCACCCAAGACTACTTCGAAGGAATACGGCTCCTTGGTATAGTAGATGTGTCGGTCGACCTTATCATTTGTTGACGTCTTTCCATATGCCTTTAGCTGCTGGACATGCTTGATCTTTCCCCACTCGGAGGAGTCATCTTGTAATGCTATCAGTTTGAGCAAGCTTGGGCTGCAGTCCACATGCAACTTATTTAGATTTGTCTCTCGTAAGTATTCTGGGAATGATTCAGCACGCAAATCCCACCACTCAAGGCTTTGGAGAGATGGCAAACCGTTCAATTCCTTTAGTGCTCGGCAGTTGCAAATGTCAATCCATTGCAAGCTTGGGTTGTTGCTGATCCTCTCTACTTTTGGGTTGTTGTATGACCAAAGTTTGACTAGTGAAGGGAAGTTCTCTATAGAGACCAAGTGTGTGATATTTTCCAGGTTCAACTCCCTCAGCCCTAATGCATGGTAAGAAAGTCCAGGGGGAAGTTGCTGCAGTTTACAGTTCCAAACTGTAAGCTTCTTCAGAGCAGGCATCGCTGCTACATGTTGCTCCCACTCCCATTCTGTCCATTCCAACATGTTCACAAAACCTAGCTTTCTCAGCTTGGGAAAAGCAGCAGTACAACCATGAGAAATATGATGAGGTTGCTTCATTATGTTCCGTGCTCCTGTTGGCACTGATGCCCCGTCCTTGCCATTATTGTCATCACCCAAGGAGGAGGAGTTCATGCCCAATAAACTGGACAGACGGAGCACGCTTGATCCAAAAGTAATCAAGAAAGGGGAGCTGTCCCAATCCATTAGGCAGCTGCGTGCAGCATGCGCAGTCCTCTAGCACCAACCGCCTTAAACTCCTGAAGGTTGACATTGTTCTCATCCACTGCGGTAGCCCACGTGCAAAGTAGCCTTTGATTTCAAGTTCTTCTATGCAAGTTGGAGGGCAGAGATTAGCCAGCACCTCCCCTGTTCTCTCGTGCTCCTCCTCACTGATGTCATCTTTGACCTCCCCATTTTCTATGAGCCTGCTCGTAAATATCAAATCTAAGTCTGTCAAGTGATGTTTATTGCTAAGCATTGCTTTAGCAGCCATAGAACCAGAAAGTGCCTTCTCCAGATTCCTTATATCAAGCTCTTGGAGCATCGACAGAGGACCTAGTTCTTCTAAACTGCACCAACCATCTACGCTATTATTTGAATGTGTTGGAAACCCACCCATGACCACTAAATCTTCTAATTTTCGAAAGCCACAAGGAATTGAAGTGATGGCCGTGCCCCTTAAGTTGAGAAACCTTAGCTTCCGTAGCTTCATAATACTGTTAGGAAGTTGAGAAACATTTGTACAGTTTGCAAGGTCAAGTGCTTGAAGAAATTTTAGATGTCCTATGTCTCGAGGGATTGTTGATATGCTTGTGCCGGAAAGACCCAAGTGCCTTAAATGTTTGAGGTGGCATATGGAGTCTGGCAGCTCAACTAGATTTACATTATCTAGATATAGTACTCTTAGGCAAGAAAGGTGTTTCAATAAATCCTTCAGCTCAACCGTGCTGCTTCCAAATAGCATTAATGTTCTGACTGAAGCTTGTTTCTCCAAAGTTTCTGTCCTTACTGCCTTGTTTGATATAGACAGGTGACGAAGCTTTGGTGTGCTAATAAGAGTCCTATTGACATCGTGCACCTCACTAATAAGTTTTCCTTCATCTTTTATTATATAGTGAGCACATGAACGAACCACGTCATGCATGATGCATGCTGATTGACCATAGGATGTTTTGTCTGGTTCTAGAAGATTTCTTGAAAGTAATTCTCTATAGTATTCTTCCCCCACATCTTCTAGTGCCTTTGAGCTCATTTTGTTGTGTATATAACCTTGTGCTATCCAAAGCTGGACAATATCATCACTTCTTATCAATTCATCCTTAGGGAAAAGTGAACAATACACAAAGCATTGCTTCAGATATGAAGGCAAGTCTTCATAACTTAAATAGACCGCCTTGTTAATGCCTATGTCCAATCCTTCCGTTGACCAAGTGTGGTTGTTACAAATATCCATCCAAGCCTCTCTTGTTTTACTTTTGTGGCGCAAGACTCCTCCAGCAGACAACCACACTTTTCCACAACTTTTATTCCAATGCCCTCTAATCTATTGACTTCAGCTTCATCACTTTCATTTAGAACTACCTATCGTGAGAGGAAAAAAATGCAGCACATGTGTGAGAGAGAAAGTAGGTGCCATAATCGAAATGATGTCATGCACTTGTGGTCTATGTTCTATTAAAAAATATTTACATTTCCCAAATGCCAATAACTAGAGCAGAGGTAGTTGTGGGAGAAAAAACAGGATAAAATGGGTACACAAGAGCAACCAAATAAAATTCCTTCGTCATGTGAATGCTATGTTAAAATGTAACCATGAGATACGTTAATGTTATTCTAAAAAAAGGATATGTTAAAGCTAATTGCAAACCTAGATATGGGGGTGTGTTGTTGCTAATTTGCTTTTTTTAGTGGCTTTCGCCAATTATAAAGTGTTTGGATTTAAGAACTCACTTCATTCAATGGAATGAAATAGATGGGCAGTTGGGCATGAAAGCGACGATGCACACGTGCGTGGGATTTGTGATTATTATTTATTAGGAAATGGACTAGATGGTTGATTAGGTGTTAGTCGTAACTATGACTATTGGGCCCAAAGGGTGTGGCCTGTGTGGCGCTAGTCGACTGATGGGGGATAGGGGAAAAAGGAAATCCAATAGAGAAAAGGTAAACGATGAAAAGAAGAGGAAATTGTTAAAAAGGTGGCTCATATGTGTCCCTTCACAATTTATTGACTACCTTTTAGGTTGGCTACTCAAATCCCACTTAATCACATGGTTTCTCTGGAAAGTATGGAAACCACAGTTTGTCCTCTCTAGTTTAGTTCTATTCTATAGCACAACAAAACCCCTACATTTCACCAAGGAGCTTTGTTCATAGTACTCATGGTGTGCACGTACCAAGGAAACACCAACATATCCCCACTCCTTAGAAAACTTGACGTATTTCACATAGCCGGGTTCCAATATATGTCTTTTTGCTGCTAGTTTCTATTTTATATTTTTAAAAAAATCATTAAATTTAGGATCTTTGAAAGTCTTCCTCACAGTAAATAAACCAAAAATAAAAGTCAAATATTTGTAACAAGATGAAATATAACATTAATAATAACTACTATTACTATGTATGGCAATGTTAAATTGTACTTCCTCGCTTCATAAACATAACTAGGATTTTACTAAGTCAAACTTTTACAATTTTGACTAATAATATCTATAAAATGTGTTAAATAAAAACAATATCTTTTATTATGAACCTGCCGTATATGCGAATGTTGTGTTAATTCTATGGATATTAATGGTGAAAGTTAAGAAATCATTATTAAGGACAAATTTAGATGATATCACAAGTATTTGTTTTCTTTGTTATACTATTATTAATGCAAAAAATAGAAGTCACTGACCTGTTTTTTTAGTAAAACCCAAGCGTCTTCTGTTTGCAGCTTATCAATTCGGTGGAGATGTTGGGCATTCATCCCACGAGCAACCGCATTATTTCTCGTGGTCACCAAGACACGACTGCTAGGAGCACCATAACTGAGTGGCGCTCTAAGCAGGTCGCTCCACACCTTCTCGCTCCATACATCATCCATCACTAACAGAAACTTCTTCTTTTGTTGGACTGTGTCCTTCAAAGCACGCTCAAGCAGGTCCTTAGTCCCCGCAAAGCTTTCATGCTTGGCACCAAAAGAAGCTAGAACACTTTGTAGGACATCGATCTCGTTGACTTCCTGGTTAACACTTAACCAGATTCTTTCCTCAAAGTTATCCTCCACCGTGCTGTCGTTGAAAACCATCCTAGCAAGGGTAGTTTTGCCTATCCCACCCATGCCAGTGATAGCAACAGCAACAACCACGTTGCTGCCCTTCGATTCAGCAGGACCATCCACCTTCTTGATCAGTAGATCAACGGTTTTCTTTGTATCCTCCAAGATCTTGTCACCAACAACATCAGACTCCACAATGAGTGAGCTAGTCTTGTCAGACACCGAATTGGAAGCATTGTTGACTGAATAACTTGAGTTGTTGATTGCTTGCGTGATGAATCCGAAGCGGGAGCTCCTCTTCTCCAGGTCCTCCAGCCGTTGATTGAGGTCTTGGATCTTCTTTCCAATCTCATGTGAAATAACAGGGTTGCGGAAGCAAAAGAACATCTTGGGGATGCTCCAGCACCCTGAAGGGGTTTTTGGAGCAGCACTCTGATGTGACGAGGGATCTTCTCCACCCTCCATGATCTGGCAGAGATCAAGGATGTCATCTGCGTCGTACATGACATCCTTGAGCTCCCTCACCCACCGGTCCGCAGCAGAGTCGCGGATGCGCTTCCTCTCGGCGTCAGCCAAGATGCTGCTGAGGTCGCCGAGCGTCGTCTCGAGCTTGGTGATCTCGCCGGGCACGCCGAGGAGCATCTCCACCTTGTCCTTGGCCATGCCGACCAGGACGTCCGCCAGCTTGGACGCGAACGCGTCCAGCACCGCCGCCATGAGCAGGGGAATGGAGCGGTAAGGGATTAGAACCAAGAATGGAGGAGAGGAGGCTCTGCGCTGCGTGCAGAGATAGAGTTGTAGACACCAATTATAGTACGCGTTCACTGTGGTCTCGGTCTTAATTGGTGGGCGAAAATGACCGTTCGATCGCTGGTGGCCTGGTGTGGTAGCGTGTGCCAGGATCGTCGTGGGTGACTTCGAAGACTCATCCGCCGTCCCTCCACTCGCCCGCGTTCGCCTCTCGCTCGTCCTCCACCACGGGATCCCCGGCAACGACACGTGCGCCCAGCCGGACCGTGCAGCCAGCAGCCGAGAAATCCATCGCATCGGAGGTGGTCATCCTCGGCCCCACGCCGACCATTGACCTTAGTTACAGTGGAGCAAGAGAACGATGCCATGGCCGTGCAGTACGTGACGTTAATTCCTGCACATCGGGGACAGGGTTGTGGCAGCGAACTGCAAGATTCGCACGAGCCCGGCGCAGGAAGAAGTCGGCGGCGACGATGTCCTGGAACGGCACAGCACCAGCAGAGCAGGCGATGGGATCCCCAAGCCCAAATGGGTCGTCTGCACCACGCCTCAGTGCATGGCAGTGGATCGGCTCTTGACCCAAGTGTTCGGCTCTGGTGTTGCCAAGTGTGCCCCCGATGAGGCGATGATGGCAGCAATGGTTGATATTGGTATCAGAGTTGAGCTGCTTAATTGTCACGCTTTTTTTTAAAGGACAGTTGTCACGCTTTTTGGAAGTCCAAGGTTCGGATTACTGCAACACCAACCTAAACTGTGGGAGCACGAGTATGAAAGTGCTAGCCAAGGATGTAACAATAGCAAGCCAATAGAAGTAGTTGAGTTAACTGAAGTAATGCAACAAAGAAGCAGAATTTGGTCTATGATGAATGGCGAATCTGTGATTTAAAGGACAGCAAATCTGATGAGTGAACAAAAATTGAAAGCCCCAGTGCAACAGGGGCATATATTAGCTAGTTGTATATTAAAATTGTAGCCCTTGATCAGATCTATGTATTCACGGTTTTAAATTTTGTGATATATGGTCATTAATTAAGATAGCCAGCATAAAACCTCACCATCACGGCTGTCACTGTTAGTGCAACACCAAGTCAAGTCTTCGGGGTCCACGAAACGAACAACCTCTCGTATTTGCGGGGTCTGCCTATTGCCCTATTGGCACAGTCCGGCTCCTTATCGGTATAAATTTCCTTCTGCAACTGCTGCCACATTAAGACTATATAAGCCCGGACGGCTCCCCGGCCGGGCAGCGAGGCCACATCACCCGAATTTTTTTGGCCGTCCGATCTTGAATCGTGTGGCTGTGATCGTTCGAAGCGGCTTCCCGCAAGAAGCGGCTTCTGCGACTCATTACCGGCTTCATTCGCTTCCGCTGCGAAGCCATCACACCATATATATACCGTGGACAAAAAAGAAAAAAAAAAGGAAAAAACACTCGGCCTCCTCTCGTCTCCATCCTTCCCGACCCCGACCCTCTCCCGTAGAAAAAAAAAACCGCGAGCAGCAGGGGCGGTGGCGACGATGCCGGCCGGGTGCCGGACTGCGTGGGCGGCGCGGCGGTGGCGGTGGCCAGGAGGCGCGGCCACGGTGGCGCGGCGACGCGCACGGGCAGCGGGCGGCGCGCGCGGCCGGCCCGGCGCGGCCTCGGTGGCGCGGCGGCGCCCACGGCGGCTCACGCAGCGACGCGACCGGGAGGCACGCCGGCGGCTGCGCAGGTCGCCCCCTTCCTTCTCCCTCTCTCTCCGTCTCCAGAGCTCCTCACCACGCTGATCCTCGCCATGTGCCTAGGGTTAGGGTTAGGGTACAGTGGCGGCGGCGGCGGCTGCCGCAGCTCCCGCCCTCGGCTACCTTCAGCAAGGGCGACGGCGGCGCGCGGGCGGCCCTCTCCACCTCCGTTCCCCACGCTGGTGAGTTCTGGTAGCCTCTACTCTTCCCCTACCTCTCCTTCTCCCGATCTATGATGATTGCACATTTGTTTCAGACAAAGGAATCCAGGAATCCAGCTCGGTTGTTACTATGCAGCCTAAGATGTGCAGCAGCAGTGATTGGGGTGAAGGATTTAGAGGTTCAGGTAAGCAAGGCATGCCTTAAGTCTGTAGCTTTTTATTATTCATGAGTTATTATTTCTATTAGGTTAAAGTTTGATGGTTCGTTCATGGCCTGCTTGTGCTAATCGATGTTTCATAGCTGCCTGATGCCTTGGTTAGCTTGAAGAGTAAGATTCCTTTGTGCATGGTGGACAATTTCTTAGCAGAAAAATAAAAATCCTGGAATGTAAAGTTTGTGCTTCTCTCAGTTTGTCTCTGTACTTTGCTAATAAAGGACTGGTTTCCTATTTAGAAGAGAAAAAATTTATTAGTGTAAACATGCTTAGTTGAATGGTCTTGATATAATGCCGGTTGTCACATTCTGTGATATAGCAGATGAACACACTGAACACAGTTTTTGGCCTGGAAAATTTTTTCTTACTCGTCCATGCTTTAGCTGTTTGGTTGTCAGGAAACTATTCTTTAAATTCTACTTGGCCTGTGAACAAAAAAAACTATGTATATGGAAGGGACATACTGTAATCAATCAATTTGGGGTTGTATTGAAATTAGTTGATTAGTCCATTACCTTTATTAATTTGGGGTTACAAACAATTTGGGTCCTAATTCACCCCCCCCCCCCCCCCCACCCACCCACCCACCCACCCACACAAAAAAGGAAGTTTCCATGGTTTGCCAGTGGTGAATTGTAAATCCAAAACTTGAAACATGTTGTAAGCTACACTCTTTCTACCTCTACTTAGCTAGCTGAAGGTTCCATCTAGAACAAGTTAACTGAAAAGGTGCTGACAAGTATACATCATCAGTAAGTCTTACTACTTTTCATAACTCATTAGCGAATTTGTTGTTTGCATTATGGATATGCAATAAAAGGTAAAAGGTCTGCGAGGTCTTTGCCAAATAAAAAAGTTAGTCCATGCTACCTTTTGTTTGTTAACAACACTCCTAATTTAGTGTGAAGTATGAAAACCTGTACCATGTGTTGGTAGCTTCATTTATTGGCTATCTATTAACTAGATAGAATCGATATGACATCATACCTTTCAGGTTATATAGGCATGATTGGAAGGGCATGTGAAACTACTGACCAATTCAATTTTTGCTTCTTATTTTCTCTCACAAAATATTTCGAATGGTTTATGATGATAAATCTCTTTTCTCAATTGATCCTTGGTGACAGCTAACACTACAGTCCAGCCCTTCCTGCTAAATAGATCTGCATTATCATGGTTCATGAATAACTTCAGCTATTTATTGCCCTCTTGCAGGTCTTGGTTCCTAGGCCACCGAAGAAAGGATACGAGTTATCGTAACTGCTAATATGACCTCTTTCCTTTTGTTTCAATTTTGCAACCTATGTGCTTAAGGGATGAACTTTATTCCCCTTTGTTATTTCAAAAGTGTGAATCCATAGGATGAACTTTATTGTTTTGTCAACAATAAACAAGGTATAACTTTACTTTGGTGATGTGAAAAAATGGAATTCAGATTCCAACTTTAATTCTCTTGCACCAGCATATGTAGACTTTATTATTCTACAAAATATTGCCTACCTAGCAATATAAATATTCTGTGTTATATAACTGATTTTTTCCTTGGTAATATAGATATTAGAAATTGTGACTTCTTTGGGCAATGTGTATTTTTGTTTGAGTGATCAATGCCCACTCTTTTACTTTCTACTTTTCACTTCTGCATTTATTTTTTTTTTCTTATGTTCAGAGTCTCCTTCCAGTCTATTGTTGCTTGTGCTTATTAAGATACATATATTCACAGAATTACTTACTGACGCCGCTAAGATAGATTGTGGTTCTCCCTTTTTTAGAAAAAAATGTTCTGTGCTGTGCTTTTCACCTATGCCTATACATTTGCTTGCTGAGCACTGCTTGCTCTGGTTCCCACCAATTAGTTCCCACAAGGGGTGGTTTATTTATGTGCCCCTGTTTATTTCACTCTTCCAATTAATCTAGATAGTCATTAGGGTTTAGTTATTCTCCAAAAATAATTGCCCTCATTTGATATGCCTTTATTTCTTGTCAGTTTCTAATACTGAGCTTAGTTTCTGATTTGACCATGTTTAATTTTCAGATGTATCAATTTCGTATCAATACATGCTCGCTGCATATTGAGTGCTCTCATTTCTATAGATGAGTTCAGATTCCTACAGGTAACTACCTCTCCTTTCTTAGATGCGTTCAGATTCATACACACCTAAGACAAATTATGGTGTATCCTAAGACAAATTCAGGGCCTTCCAATGATTTGTCTCTATCAGATTTACGGATTTGATTTATTCGTGACCTGTTGCCATCTGGTTTTACGGCTACCTTTTTTGGGTCAGCTTGACTGGGAGTGGATCTAAACTATTCTTCATACAAACATGACTGTAACTGTCTAGGAAAGACCATGTCTATACCAAGTGTTGGTACCTTGATTACTCAGCTCTCTGTTAATTCTAATAGACTTCACATCATTCTTTTCAGGTTAAAAATAGACATGATTGGGAGTGCATGCGAAACTACTGAGCTGATTGCCTACTTTGAGCAGAAATAAATTATAGGCAAGGTGAAAGGCATAGTGCTTTGTCAGTGCTAATAAATACTCCTTCCTATTATTTAATTGCCTACTTTGAGCAGAAATAAATTATAGAGAAGTAGATATTTCCAAAAAAAAAAAACCTACTTATATTCTATGTTACGATTCCAGTTCTTTTAACTTTACTACAGAATGATTTGATTGCCAGAATTAAGGAAACCTCGACATCAGGGACGGATACAATCTCTTCCTAGCCATCTAATAAAGGTGCTTCCTTTAGGAGACGGTAAACTTTGGTGATAGTTCTGGTATCTACATTTTCCTTGTGTTTCTACACTATCAGTTCTACTACTTCTATATTGGCTTACAATTCCATTACTTATAGGTTTACTAAAATTATTTATTCGCCATAATTATGCGTACCTGCAGATCAGAGGCAGCCACAATCTCTTCCTAGCCATTGTATTAGGAGTGCTTCCTTTAGAAGACGACGCACAAAATTTGGGTCATAGTTTAATTGTCCATTTTCATGTGCCATAGACTGATCTCAGATTTCTTCAATACTGTAAGTTGTTACATGATTATAACTCAGTTGTTATTATGACATTAGAAGAGGGTCCATCTCCTATTGTCATCGCTCTTTTGGTTTAAACCATTTTGAAAAATGAATCACTGGCCTGATTAGTTCTGAATCCACGTTTTAACCTGTAGAGTGGAGTACACTTCCTCATCTACAAGGTTTACAAGGGCAGGCACAACTAATACTGCAGGCAATTAACGTTTCCCTGTTTTCTGAAATAGTTCTTTCAACTAAACTCCACAGTTTTTCTGAACATCGCCTTTTATAGGTCCCTGATCAACTGCAAATGCAGTACAACCAAACCTTGTGGCAACAATTTAATAATAGGCAGATGCAGCCTGGACGTATGCAGTCAGGTGGTTCGGGCGTGGCTCATCTAAATTTCATATTGGGCGAATTCATCATGTGTTCATCTAAACCTTTTGGAAATATGCTAATGCCTTATGAGTTCTTGGTTGTGATAGTTTGCTATGAACACTATGTTAAGATTGTTTAGTCAAAGATTCAGGTTACAAAAAAGCTTCGACCGACTACGGTCATACACTAAAAGTAGACCTTTGTTAGCAAGACGACTTTGGTGTGTGATTTCTCACTTTTTGATCCTGCATGTTGATACTGATTAGTTGTTTAGGTTACTTTCAATGCTGTAGTCTAAACAAACTGTACCATTATTGCGAGCAAGGATGTTTTTGACACATGTTCTCTGTTGAGTTTTGCCTTGCATCTTTGCATCCAATCCTATGTCGTGTGTTAAAACTTCGTCATATAAATGATTGTCAACATCATATTTCCTCAAATTGGCTGCTGCACCTGATACTAGTGTTAGTACATGTAGTACTAGTACCCTCTGACTCTGACCTCTGACCAACTCCATCTGTGCATCGCTGCATGCTTCCATGTGTTTCACTTTCACGGCTGTCATCAACCCAGTACTACTAGTACTCCGTATGCTGCTGCAGCAGTCTCTCTCGTCCTTAGCTCTTCTCGCTGTCCAGTCCATGGCTCTGTTGATTTTTCGTTTGCTGGGGCATGCTGGGCCAACTAATTGTTGAAGCTCAAGGGGCGGGTGAGCGTGTGATATCCTCGTCAAAATATCTCCCTTTGGTTTACACATTGTGCAGCCTCGTCAAAATATCTACCTTTGGTTTACACATTGTGCAGGATCAAGACCGAACGAGAGAGCACACACGTCTGTAGGATACCAAGAGGACAAGAGGCAGAGCCATAAGCTCAAAAACTCAAAAACGGAGTTGGCGCCCGCGGGTGTCATCTCCTTCCTGAAGGCTCCGTTTACGTGCCCACGATGCTCCCTCGACACTGAGTCCTGCCCCTGCCACACTTCTTTGGCGTGATGGAGGACCTTTTATTTTCTTCTGTTGTTGTGGTTGTTTGTTTTGACCACTGTCCCTGTGGTCCGTGTTGTGTTTGTTTGTACTTGCCGTGCTTTCGGCCACCTTCTTCTTAATGAAAATGACACGTGAAGTCGTGTTCGAGAAAAAAAAATTGCAAGGGCGCAGAGCGTTTTGGTTCAATGAGCGACGATCCAACCTGACACACAAGCCTCCACATGAACTGTGCAGTTGGGCAGGACCTTTTTTTTTACGAAAGGAGACGAAATGCACGCACAAAGAACCTTCTCCCCCAATATAAAACCAATTCAGGATTGCGATTGCGACGATGCATGGACTGGACCGAGTCTAGCTCAACAGCACAATCAATTCTCAGTTGTCCCACAGAGCACAATCTATTCTTGGGGAAATGCAGCGAGATTCTACTCTAGCAGGATCAACCAACTGCTGAGCAAATCAATCATCCTGCCCACAAATCAGTTTGGACACAGGCAGGTTAAACCCCGGAGACAGCCAACACATATATTATCACCGCAGACAAACAAAACAATGAGATCGCAACTTAAAGATCCAAGGATAAAGATGGCAAGTTACAAAAGATGGTCTGATATTTTAATCTTGCCATTACCCCAATCTTCAGCAACTGCAGGGATCTGAGCTGCAAGCTGAGTTACCGTAATCCACAAACTTGAGTTAAAACACCACATCGGCAATGTTAGATGGTATATGAGTGACTGGGAGTTGGGAGCCACCACCAGGCACTTCACATCTGGTACTAGAACTGTAATGACACTACAGCAGAAATTCGACATAGACATGAGTAGAATCGATCGATCTTTTCAAAAAGGAAGACTAGGGGCTCCTACAAGCATCTCTGTCCGATCATCAGAACTTGCTGCACTCATCAACCACAGCCAGTCATATCCCCACCAGAGTCAGTTACGAGAAATGGTCCTGCAAAATAAGCAACAAAAACACCAGGGGAACAAGTCAGATGAGGGACAAAACAAGTGGAAGCTGCCATTTGCTACAGTGCTGTAACGGGTTAGTTTCAGGAGAGAATTAGGAATCAGGCACTAAAAATAAAACTGTTTAGAAATCAGGACCTTTTTGTTTCGAATTTGGGAATCTGGTCCCAAAACAAAAATTTCTTAGGAATCTGGCCTTCCGTCAGTTTGGAGGCCTAACGGTGTTAACTTTGGATGTACAATGACCATTTTACCCCCGGTACAAAAAAAAACAGAGTTTGGCTGGCTGATCAAACAAATTTTCTTGTTTGCTCCCTCCGGCAACGGTAAAAATCGCACAGCCATCAACGGTGCTTGCATGCATGTTCGTGCATGCAGCTGCTCCGTTTACTTTTTTTCTATTATTGGTAAAATGATGCTCAATATAACTTCTACTTTTGCAAACTATATTTAGTATTAATCGCATGCAGCCCTCTCCAGCTTTTCAACGTGTTATTATTAGTAATAAAATTTATTAGTAAGCTGGATGAAAAAGTTCAAACACATCATGCTTTTCTATGTATTTGCATGGCAACGTGCCATTATTAGTAATAGAATTTATTAGTAATTAAAGTTGGATGAAAAGTTCAGACACGTCATGCTTTTCTAGGTCCCAAGACCTAGATAAATAGGCCAAACTCTATTTTTTTATACACTCTAAATATACAATAAAAGCCAAACTCTGTTTTTTATTTTTTATTTTTTACTGGGGGTAAAATGGTCATTGTACATCCAAAATTAACACCGTTAGGCCTCCAAACTGACGGAAGGCCAGATTCTAAGGAATTTTTGTTTTGGGGCCAGATTTCCAAATTTGAAACAAAGAGGTCCTGATTTTTAAACAGTTTTATTTTCAGGGCCTAATACCTAACTGTTGCGATATGTTGCGAGAGCGGTGTCTACAATAATTCTTAGCGAGGTCGCGTGGGCTGTGGGCCATGGACTCCGAGAGCTGCAGACGAGAGAGAGTGCATCATCACGATGGAGCCGAGACAGCATCAGCCGAGAGCCGAGAGCCGCGTACGAGAGTACGTAGATAGGCCGGCCGCGGCTTCCGCGAGCGAGAGGAAACGGTGATAGATTTCCTTGCCACGCGTCATCCATCCACGTAGGGAGCACACCGAGCAGTCAATGCGCGAGGGCGCATCCAATTTTTTCCCTCTATTCTTGGGTTGCCATATGACCAAAGTTTGACTAGTGAAGGGAAGTTCTCTATAGAGACCAAGTGTGTGATTTTTCTCAGGTCCAACTCTCTCAACCCAAATACATGGTAAGAAAGTCCAGGGGGAAGTCGTTGCAGTTTACAGTTCCAAACTGAAAGCTCCTTTAGAGCAGGCATCGCTGCTACATGTTGCTCCCACTCCCATTCTGTCCATTCCAACATGTTTATAAAACCTAGCTCTGTCAGCTGGGAAAAGCAGCAGTAGAACCATGAGAAATATGATGAGGTTTGTCGGTGTTTCGTACCCCGGGGGGTGTCACACCGACGAGTGAATTTCTAAGCGTGCTCCCTAGTCCGGATGGTGATGCAAGAAGGACACAAGGTTTTATCCTGGTTCGGGCAAAAGAAAGCCCTACGTCCAGCGGGGGGAGAAGACTTGTATTATCTTGCACCTAAGTGCTCGTACAGGGGTGAGTACAAGGCAGTCCTGAGACTTTGCGAGTGAGAGCGTGAGAGTGTGTGTGAACTTGGGAACGTGCGAGTTTTTAGGTCTGAAAAGCGTGGTAACGTGCCCTGAACTAGGCCCTGGCATCCCCTTTTATAGGCCAAGGGGAGGCTCAGGAGTACAAGAGTAGGTAGGGCAATCGTGTGCATGACGTCGAGGTATGGGCGTTCCGTCGAGTCGTCGGCGCTGTAGATGCTCCCTATTGTCCGGTTCGAGCCTGTGGAACCATGCTTTGGTCCGGTTCGACCCTGTAGCAGCATGGCTAGTGATGGCCTGCTTGTCCTCGCCTGACGAGGGCTGACGAAATGGAGGGGTGGGCGATGATGGCCTGCCCGGGAACCCCGCAGGATGGCCGTCGAGGAGGGATGGGGGTCGCGCTTGCTCCGTACGCCATGTCGCGTCCGCCATCATTTCCTCGAGCGCCGGAGGCCGGCTCGAGGGGTCGACGTCCCGTGCGATGGGACTGAGCAGCGGATTAGGTGGTACGGAGAGTTGACAACGGCGCTTGAAGGGGGTGCCGCACGTGGCACAGTACAAGGCCTGGCTTAATAGGGGCGCCTGCCATCCTCGAATCCGGGGGATGGGCAGCGTAATGGTGAAGCGACCGGCGTACGCTCCATTATTACGGGCCCTGTAGCCATGGAGTTAGGCGGTGTCAGTGTACTCTGGCGCTGTTCGAGCCCTGTAGCCATGTGCGTGCTCTGGGTAGGCAATTATTGCGGGCAGACTCGAGCGGCTGCTCGCTCGAGCGTTCTCCGTCCCCGCTCGAGCGGTCGCTCGCTCGAGCGGTTTACGTCACCGTCTCGAGCGGTCGCACGCTCGAGCGGTTTCCGTACTTCTCTCTCGAGCGGGTGAGCGGCCGCTGCTCGAGTTAGAAGGTTCTGAGGCTTTGTGGGCCTGATAGTGGGCCGACCCAGTATGAGAAGGATTGGGGGTTTTTTCAGTCAGTTTTTGGGATTTTTAGAGTGGAATAAAGTTAGTTTGCCCATCTTTAATCCACCTAGATTAGGACCCCTAATCTAGGTACCCGACAGTAGCCCCCGAGCCCTTGCTTGATTGTGAAACTTCAAGTGAGGGATCATAAAGTGGAGTTGAAGTACCTAGACTTGGGGTTTCGTGGTTTCGTTTCGAGGGGCAAATTTCTCGTTTTTCCGTGGGGGGCGCGCGAGCGTCCCCCGCGGGGGTAGCCCCCGAGGCCCCAGAGGAATGAGGCATTCCTCTGGGGGCTTTGAAATGAGTCGCTTTGGGCAAGAACGTTATTAACTGGAGTCGTAGTGGCTCGAGGCAGGGGGTTTAATGATTTTTCGAGCCCCCGTGCATCTCCTACTCCTCCCATGTCGAGGGAGGTTATCGGTGTGACTCGAGCCCCCGAGCCTCGAATGGCTGGGCTAGAGTCGTGATCCAGTTTGTTGCTGGATCTCTTGGATCAGATCCAAGTGGTGGGAGGACTGACGCTACTCGCGGTCGAGCGAGCGTCAAGTCTCCCTGTGAGCTGGTAGCGGGGAGTCCAAGTGAGAGCCCGTCTCCTTTCGAGGGGAGGCGGCGTCGAGGCCCGGGGGCACTCTCATTAGAGCTGGGCGTATAGCTTTCGGAGAACCGGCTCCGTTCGAGGGGACCGGCGGCTCGAGTGCCTTCCGTCGACGGGATCTCTTGAAAGCTTAGCGCCCTGCCTTGGACGTGCCTTGGGGTTTTGAGAGTTCGTTCTCGAGCGGACCCTTTCGAGGGATCCTTCCCTGGGGCACCCCTGACTCCGGTGCTCGAGGGCGGCGTTCGAACCCGTTCGTGGGTCGGCCTCCGCTCCTCGAGTCTTACGGGTGGGACCGAGTCCCGGGCTATCTTACCGTGTAAGGAACCGTACGTTCGAGACGTCCGTCGTTGCGCCGGTCGAGAGGAATTCGTCCGTTGCGGCGGCGCCTTTTTAGGCGGAAACCGGCGCGTCATGATGATCGTGGCTCGGCGACGGTTCCGCTCCGTCTCGCGACGCGTGCGCCCGTGAGTGGAGATAGGTGGCGGTTGTCAGAGGTAATAAATGCGGTTACCGTTTCTCGTCGAATCCGCCGGGGGCGCGCGTCCGTTGGATGGCGCGATCTGGGCCGTCGGATGCGATTCACACGGATCGGCTGGGGCTCTATAAATATGGAGGAGTAGGTTCCTGGTTCTTCTCCCCCGCATTCTTGCCTTTCTTGCCGCTCCCGCCGCCAGTTGCATTCCGCTCCCAGATCGGATCGCCGCGCTTTTTTCTCGCAACCGCGCCGCCGTTCTTGCTCGTGGACCGCCGCCGCTGCGCGCCCGCTTGCGGTGCGCTCGCCCTTTGCGCCGCCATCCTCCGCGCCACCATTTTCCGTGCTCCGCCGCCGTTCCTGCTCCACCGTCTCGCCGCCGTCCTTCCGCCGACGCCATGGTGAAGCCAAGCAAGAAGGCGGGCCAAGGTTCTGGCCAGGGCACTGGGGGCAGCAAGGGCAAGAGCCCGCTAAGCCTCCCACGCCGGTGGTGATGCTCGACGCGCTCCCGTGGCCCCGGTCCACGGTGACTGAGGCGATGTTGACGAACCTTGTCAACGGCGGGTTGCTTCCCCCTAACCCGGTGGAGGGGCCGCCGGAGTGGCAGGTGCCGGACGACGACCACCTCGAGCCCGTGGTGGACGTCGAGGGGCCTGACGCTGGACGTGGCTATGCCGCTCGCGTCTTTGCCTTTGGCCTCTCCCTGCGGGACCGAGTTCGGAACGCTCTCGTCTTCACCGCGCGCCGGAGCCTCGCCGTCTTCTACTCCGGGTTCGCCCTTTCGAGGAGGATGCTCGGAGCGGGATGGAGGCCATGGCTTGGAGGTTTCACCTATGCCGAGGGCGAGCGGGGAGGAGCCGTGATTCCGAGGCATGAGCAACTCCTTGCCGATGCCGAGGGGCTGGAGAGCAATTGGGCCGAGCTTCGAGGCGTTCGTCCTTCCTCCCGCCATGCAAGTAGTTTTCAACTGCTGCGAGCCGAGATCCGGGCAACAAGGCCCCGTAAGAAAACAAATATTCTGGTCATGGAATGGCCTGAGTGGCCTTTAAACGTAATGTTTATGACTCGTGCTGTTGTGCTCTAGTTTTTTCTCTGTGCTCCAAGTTGCCTTTCATTCCTTGCCTTTTTTTTCTTTTTTAACTAAGTGGTAGCGCTGTGCTCGAACCGCTTCGAGGGGAGATGAGTTGGGGTGCCGTAGCTCGGAAGCGTGGGAAGCCCTGCGCTCGATCGTCCCGGCTCGACGGGCTCGAGGTGACGTTCATACTTAGTTTTTACAAGAAAAATTTCGAGTACGGGAAGGAAAAAAAAGAGTGCGTCGAGCATCTTTGAAAAAACTAGGCGTGTTTTTTCGAGGACTTCAGGGGGGTCCCCCCTTGGTCTAGCCCCCGAGGGGGGCTTGACTTTGTGGAAACAAAGTCGAGCCCACCTTGTGTGTGAACGAGAAGACAGGAAATTAGCTCGCAAATCCTTTACTCATTCATGCTAGCGGTACATTTAAACGAAAAAATGTACAAGGCATCGAGGCCTAGGGGAAAACGACGTAGCTGTTCGATGTTCCATGCGTTGGTAAGGATCGAGCCGTCCTCATCGGCTAACTTGTAGGTTCCTGGCTTCAGCACCTCGACCACGATGAACGGGCCTTCCCAGGGAGGAGTGAGCTTGTGGCGCCCCTTGTTATCCTGTCGTCGTCGGAGCACGAGATCGCCGACCTCGAAATCTCTTTTGCGCACATTCTTCTCGTGGTACTGTCGCAGCTTCTGCTGGTAGCGCGCAGAGTGTAGGAGTACCGTGTCTCGAGCCTCTTCGGCCTGGTCGATGGCGTTGGCTAGTCTTTCTTCGTTTGTCTGCTCGTTGTAGGCTTTGAGTCGAGGGGACCCATACTCGAGGTCAGTGGGGAGGACGGCCTCAGACCCGTAGACTAAGAAGAACGGGGTGAACCCGGTGGCTCGACTCTCAGTCGTTCGTAGACTCCATAGGACCGACGGGAGCTCGGTCGCCCACTTGTTGCCGTGTTTGTTTAGGCGGTTGAAAATCCTTGGCTTTAGTCCTTGGAGGACCATGTCGTTTGCACGCTCGACTTGGCCGTTAGTTCGAGGATGGGCGACTGCCGACCAATTCACACGGATGTGATGTCGATCGCAGAAATCCAGGAATTTTTTGCCCGTGAACTGAGTGCCGTTGTCGGTGATGATGACGTTGGGGACCCCAAAACGGTGGATGATGTCGGTGAAGAATTCAACCGCTCGCTCCGAGCGGATGTTAGTGATGGGCTTGGCTTCGATCCACTTGGTGAACTTGTCGATGGCCACGAGCAAGTGGGTGTAGCCTCCCGTCGTCTTCTTGAGCGGTCCAACCAAATCGAGCCCCCAGACCGCAAACGGCCAAGTAAGGGGGATCATTTGGAGCGCATGTGCTGGAAGATGTGTTTGCTTGGCGTAGAACTGGCACCCCTCACACGCTTGAACAAGCTTGATGGCGTCAGCAGTTGCAGTGGGCCAGTAAAAGCCTCGACGGAACGCGTTCCCGACAAGGGTTCTTGGCGCAGCGTGGTGGCCACAAGCCCCCGAGTGCATGTCTCTGAGCAATTTCCTGCCCTCTTCGATCGAGATACACCGTTGAAGTATGCCGGTCGGGCTGCGGCGGTAGAGCTCTCTGTCTTCCCCATAAAGGACGTAAGTTTTGGCTCGACGAGCTAGTCGTCTCGCCTCCGTTCGACCCTCTGGCAGCTCCCCTCGAACAAGGTATTCGAGGAAGGGCGCACGCCAATCTGCTGGTGGGCTCGAATCCCGATCGATCTCCATGACCTCGGCCCCCTTCGAGGGGGGATCGGTCGCTGGGGCGGGCTCGATGACTGGTTCTGCTTCAGCCCCCGAGTCCCACTTCACAGATGGCTCGTGAAGGTCTTTGGAGAAGACGTTTGGGGGGAGTGGCGCTCGAGATGACGCGATCTTGGCTAACTCGTCTGCAGCTTCATTGAAACGTCTCGGGATGTGGTTGAGCTCGAGGCCGTGAAAGTTTGCTTCCAGTTTGCGTACCTCGTTGCAATACGCTTCCATCTTTTCGTCATGGCAGCTCGAGGCTTTCATCACCTGGTCGATGACGAGTTGTGAGTCGCCTCGAGCATCGAGGCGTCGAATCCCGAGCTCGATGGCGATACGCAACCCAGTAACGAGCGCCTCATATTCGGCCATATTGTTCGAGGCGGCAAAGTGGATCCGCAGCACATAGCGCATGTGTTCTCCGAGGGGCGAAATGAAGAGTAGGCCTGCGCCCGCTCCTGTTTTCATGAGCGACCCGTCGAAATACATGGTCCACAGCTCGGCTTGAATCTATACCGGGGGAAGCTGGACGTCGGTCCATTCAGCGACAAAATCAGCCAGTACCTAGGACTTGATAGCTTTTCGTGGGGCGTACGTGATGGTCTCGCCCATGAGCTCGACCGACCACTTGGCGATTCGACCCATGACTTCCCGGTTCTGGATAATTTCTCCAAGTGGGAATGATGACACCACCGTCACTGGATGGCTCAGAAAGTAATGCTGAAGCTTTCGACGGGTGAGCACGATTGCGTAGAGCAGTTTTTGGATTTGGGGATATCAAGTTTTGGCATCTGAGAGCACCTCACTGACAAAGTATACCGGCCGCTGGACAGGGAGCGCGTGCCTTTCTTCCTGCCTCTCGACCACTATGACTGCGCTGACCACCTGGGTGGTCGCGGCAATGTAGAGGAGGAGCGGCTCGGCGGGTTTGTCTGGTGTGGCTGGTCGAGGTGGCACGAGCACGGGAGGGGAGGTGAGCATGCTTTTCAGCCTCGAGAGGGCTTCCTCCGCCTCGGGTGTCCATGCAAAGTGCTCGGATTTTTTGAGGAGTCGATATAGAGGCAAAGCTTTCTCTCCTAGACGCGCAATGAATCGGCTAAGGGCGGCTAGGCACCCCGTGACTTTCTGCACCCCTTTCAGGTCTCGAATCGGCCCCATCCGCATGATGGCCGTGACCTTCTCGGGGTTGGCCTCGATCCCGCGCTGGGAGACGATGTAGCCTAGCAGCATGCCTCGAGGCACTCCAAAGACACACTTCTCGGGGTTCAATTTGATGTTCTTAGCCTTGAGGCATCCAAACGTCAACTTGAGGTCCTCGACAAGGTTTTCGACCTTATGTGTCTTGACAACGATGTCATCCACGTACGCCTCAACCGTTTCTCCTATATGTTTGCCAAAAACATGAAGCATGCAGCGCTGATATGTTGCCCCAGCGTTTCGAAGGCCGAAAGGCATCGTGACATAACAGTACATGCCCATAGGAGTGATGAAAGAAGTCGCGAGCTGGTCGGACTCCTTCATCTTGATTTGGTGATAGCCGGAGTAGGCATCGAGAAAGGAAAGTACTTCACAACCCGCAGTGGAATCAATAATTTGATCTATTCGAGGCAAAGGAAATGGAACTTTGGGACATGCCTTATTTAAACTAGTGTAGTCTACGCACATCCTCATTTTTCCATTCTTTTTCTCTACTAATACAGGATTAGCTAACCACTCGGGATGATGTACCTCCTTGATGAATCCGGCCTTCTCGAGCTTCTCGACCTCCTCGCGGATGATCCTGCGCTTCTCCTCGTCGAAGCGGCGCAGGCGTTGCTTGACAGGTCTCGAACCGGGACGGATCTCCAAGGCGTGCTCGGCGACATCCCTCGGTATGCCGGGCATATCCGAGGGACTCCACGCAAACATATCAGCGTTTGCGCGGAGAAAGTCGACGAGCACTGCTTCCTATGCGACGTCGAGGGAGGCGCTGATGATCAGCGTCTTTTCGCCCGAGGAGCTCGGATCGAGCGGGATCTTCTTGGTGTCCTCGGCGGGCTCGAAGTTGCCGGCTTGTCGTTTTGGCGCTGGGGCGGCGGCCTCGGCTGCTAGGCAGTCGAGCGTCTTGGTTAGTTCCTTGGATGCGACCAAGGATTCCCCATACTCCACGCATTCCATGTCACAACTGTACGCATGCTCGTATGTGGAATCGACGGTGATGACCCCCTTTGGCCCTGGCATCTTGAGCTTGAGATAGGCGTAGTTGGGGATTGCCATGAACTGGGCGTAGCACGGGCGGCCCAGGATGGCGTGGTAGGTCCCCTCGAAACCAGGTACGTCGAAAGTGAGGACTTCTCGACGGAAGTTCGAGCGCGTGCCAAAGTAGACAGGGAGGTCGATGCGGCCGATCGTGAGCGCCTTCTTGCCGGGGACGACACCGTGGAAACCCCCGGCGCTCGGCTTGAGCTGCGCCCTCGTGATGCCGAGCAACGCGAGTGTCTCCATGTAGATGATGTTGAGGCTGCTGCCTCCGTCCATAAGGACCTTGGTGAAGCGGGCGTTGAGGATGATCGGGTCGACGACGAGAGGATACGCGCCGGGGTTGGTGACGTGCTCTGGATGGTCATCACGGTCGAACGTGATGGGAGCATCCGACCAGTCGAGAAACTGAGGCGTGGCGGGCTTCACGGAGAAGATCTCCCGGCGCTCATTCTTCTGCTCCCGGCGCGACATCTGAGTTGTAGGGCCGCCGTATATCATATAAGAATCGGCAATGGGTGGGAACCCATTGTTGCCGTTGTCCTTGGCCTGATCGTCAGCTCTCTTATCTTTCTGGTCATCGTCCTTGTCGATCCCGAACTGTTTGAAGTAGCCTCGAAGCATTCGACAGTCCTCGAGGTTATGCTTAACTGGTTCCTTGTGGTACGGACAGGGCTGCTTCAGCATCTTGTCGAAGACGGCCCCATCTGGAGGGGGTCGAGGCTTCTTGCGGTCGGCTGCGGCCACCTCGTCTTCCGCGACCGCACGCTTGCTTTGCTGGTTGCCCTTCTTCTTCTTCTGATTCTTCTTCTTACCCTTGCTCGAGCCCTCACCGTCCTCTGGGGGCGGCGCGGGCTTGTTCCCAGCACCTCCAAAGAAGGCCCCCACGGCCTCGTCACCGGCAGCGTAGTCGGCGACGACGTCCATGAGCTCGTCAACCGTCTTTGGGCGATTGCGCCCGAGCTCCCGCACGAGCTCTTTGCACGTGGTGCCCGAGACGAACGCCAGGATGACGTCGTGATTGGGAATGTGCGGCAGCTCGGTGCGCAGCTTGGAGAAACGTCGAGCAAAGTCTCTGAGGGACTCCGTGGCATTTTGTTTGCAGTTGCGGAGATCCCATGAGTTGCCCGGTCGGATGTATGTGCCCTTGAAGTTCCCCTCGAAAATCTGGACCAGGTCGGTCCAATCGTAGATCTGGTTGGGGGGAAGCTCCTCGAGCCACCGTCGAGCGGTGTCGAGAGAAACGAGAGGAAGCGGCGTATGATTGCTTTATCCTCTCGAGCCCCTCCCAGCTGGCAGGCCAGCCCGAAGTCAGCCAGCCAGAGCTCTGGCTTGGTCTCACCGTTGTATTTGACCACGCTCGTAGGGGGTCGAAACGGGTTGGGCAGCGGCGTGCTGCGGATGGCTCGGCCCGAAGACTCGAGGGCCGGCGGCTCGGGAGCCCGCCGGTCCTCGTCGCTGTTGTAGCGCCCCCTCGATGGGCCTTGTAGCCACGGTCCTCGGCACCCGCAGCCTTGCGTCGTCGGTTGTCGTTGATATCGTGTCGCGCATCTTAAGGCGCACGGTTGTCGAGGATGCGGTCTCGAGCGGGGGCCCTGCCGCCTCGAGGGGGTGCCTCTTGGTGGACGGAACCCTCCCGCTCGTGCCGTGGCTGTTCTGGGGCTACCTCACGTTGTCTTGAGGCCGAGCTCTCGGCCTGCTGAACGGCCGCGACTTGGAGGAGCCCCTGGACCTCATCCGTATCCGTAGCGCGCGGATTCGAGGAGCCGGCATGTCCCGCAGCAACATAGCCGCCGCCGGGACATTTTGGCTCGCTCGAGGGAAATGGGCGGCTCGATCGGCACCTCGGCCGCCGTCGTTGACAATGCGGTTGAGGACGCCTCGTGCTTTCCCTCGAGCGCCTAGAGCTTGAGGAGGGGGAGGTTGGTTCTGCTCGAAGGCGCGCTTGAGCAGCTCCAGATTTGCGCGATCCGCGTCCATCTTGGACTCGATCTCCTGGAGCTGTGCCCATTGCGCCGCTCGAACATCGTCTTCAAGCTGCGGGTTGTTCTGCCCCTGCGGCGGCTCCTCGTGTGGCTCGATTACCTGCAAGGCTCCAGCCGCTGGTGTTCCGAGAACCGGCGTTCCGACGGGGCGGCTGGCCGCCGCGGCGGCTGCCGCGGCGTCGTCCCTGGTGTCATCGTCCGATGGAACGTCGTTCTCGAGGTGGAAACACTCGCGAGCCGGGTCGTAGCACCCTGAGTCCGAGTCGTCGGAGTCGGGGTCAGCACCGGACGGAGTCCAGGGCCTTCCCGTACTCTCCTCCTCGATCCAGCGGCGCATGTTCCCGACCGTGGTGCTGCGTTGTGAGCCAGGCGCTCTATCAAACCCGCGGTCCACTGATGCCGGCCACACGATTTCCAGGTTCATGGCGGCACGCAAGAGGGGGCCAGGGGTCTCCTCTTGCGGCTTCATCGCTGACTGGATCTCGTTGGCATACGTGGCGGCGGCATTGGTGAGCCCAAATGGGAGCCTGTGACGGGCTCGATAGAGTCCGTGCGGCAAGAGGTTAGGCGACGTCGGCCGCGCGCGCGCTCGAGGTGCCACACCGGGCTCTCTCGGCGAACGCATGGTGAACGTGAAGCCAGGGTCCTCGTCGAGAGTTCCCTGCCCACGCGCCACTCCCTGTCGCACACTCGGCACCCCTGCTGGGTGCGTCGTGGCGCCTGGCTGGGAGGGCTCGTTAGCGGGGTGCTCGAGGCCCTGTGTCTGCTGGCGATGACGCTGGTGCTGGTGGCGTCGGCGCCGTGGCGGCGAGCCGTGGTGGCGCGGTCGGCGCACGGCTCCACCAGCACGTGGGGGTGACAAGCGCCCCCCTCCTGGTTCACCGATCGAGAGCAGAGCCATGTCGTAGCCCGTACCGAGCGACACGAACTCTAAGCTCCCAAACCAGATCACCGTAGCGAACGGAAGCGAGGAAATGGGTGAGGCCATCCGGACAAATGGCGGGAATCGAGCAAAACACGCAGTACCCCTACCTGGCGCGCCAACTGTCGGTGTTTCGTACCCCGGGGGGTGTCACACCGACGAGTAAATTTCTAAGCGTGCTCCCTAGTCCTGATGGTGATGCAAGAAGGACACAAGGTTTTATCCTGGTTCGGGCAAAAGAAAGCCCTACGTCCAGCGGGGGGAGAAGACTTGTATTATCTTGCACCTAAGTGCTCGTACAGGGGTGAGTACAAGGCGGTCCCGAGACTTTGCGAGTGAGAAGCGTGAGAGTGTGTGTGAACTTGGGAACGTGCGAGTTTTAGGTACGAAAAGCGTGGTAACGTGCCCCGAACTAGGCCCGGCATCCCCTTTTATAGGCCAAGGGGAGGCTCGGGAGTACAAGAGTAGGTAGGGCAATCGTGTGCATGACGTCGAGGTATGGGCGTTCCGTCGAGTCGTCGGCGGCGTAGATGCTCCCTATTGTCCGGTTCGAGCTGTGGAACCATGCTTTGGTCCGGTTCGACCACGTAGCAGCATGGCTAGTGATGGCACGCTTGTCCTCGCCGACGAGGGCGACGAAATGGGAGGGTGGGCGATGATGGCCGCCCGGAACCCCGGGGATGGCCGTCGAGGAGGGATGGGTGGTCGCCGCTTGCTCCGTACGCTAATCGCGTCCGCCATCATTTCCTCGAGCGCCTGGAGGCCGGCTCGAGGGGTCGACGTCCCGTGCGATGGGACTGAGCAGCGGATTAGGTGGTATGGAGAGTTGACAACGGCGCTTGAAGGGGGTGCCGCACGTGGCACAGTACAAGGCCTGGCTTAATAGGGGCGCCTGCCATCCTCGAATCCGGGGGATGGGCAGCGTAATGGTGAAGCGACCGGCGTACGCTCCATTATTACGGGCCCTATAGCCATGGAGTTAGGCGGTGTCAGTGTACTCTGGCGCTGTTCGAGCCCTGTAGCCATGTGCGTGCTCTGGGTAGGCAATTATTGCGGGCAGACTCGAGCGGCTGCTCGCTCGAGCGTTCTCCGTCCCCGCTCGAGCGGTCGCTCGCTCGAGCGGTTTACGTCACCGTCTCGAGCGGTCGCACGCTCGAGCGGTTTCCGTACTTCTCTCTCGAGCGGGTGAGCGGCCGCTGCTCGAGTTAGAAGGTTCTGAGGCTTTGTGGGCCTGATAGTGGGCCGACCCAGTATGAGAAGGATTGGGGGTTTTTTCAGTCAGTTTTTGGGATTTTTAGAGTGGAATAAAGTTAGTTTGCCCATCTTTAATCCACCTAGATTAGGACCCCTAATCTAGGTACCCGACAGTAGCCCCCGAGCCCTTGCTTGATTGTGAAACTTCAAGTGAGGGATCATAAAGTGGAGTTGAAGTACCTAGACTTGGGGTTTCGTGGTTTCATTTCGAGGGGCAAATTTCTCGTTTTTCCGTGGGGGCGCGAAGCGTCCGCGGGGGTAGCCGAGGCCCCGGAGGAATGAGGCATTCCTCGGGGGCTTTGAAATGAGTCGCTTTGGGCAAGAACGTTATTAAGCGGAGTCGTAGTGGCTCGAGGCGGGGGTTTAATGATTTTTCGAGCCCCGTGCATCTCCTACTCCTCCCATGTCGAGGGAGGTTATCGGTGTGACTCGAGCCCCGAGCCTCGAATGGGGGGCTAGAGTCGTGATCCGGTTTGTTCTTTGGATCTCTTGGATCGATCCAAGTGGTGGGAGGACCGACGCTACTCGCGGTCGAGCGGCGTCAAGTCTCCCTGTGAGCCGGTAGCGGGAGTCCAAGTGAGAGCCCGTCTCCTTTCGAGGGAGGCGGCGTCGAGGCCCGGGGCACTCTCATTAGAGCTGGGCGTATAGCTTTCGGAGAACCGGCTCCGTTCGAGGGGACCGGCGGCTCGAGTGCCTTCCGTCGACGGGATCTCTTGAAAGCTTAGCGCCCTGCCTTGGACGTGCCTTGGGGTTTCGAGAGTTCGTTCTCGAGCGGACCCTTTCGAGGGATCCTTCCCTGGGGCACCCCTGACTCCGGTGCTCGAGGGCGGCTGTTCGAACCCGTTCGTGGGTCAGCCTCCGCTCCCTCGAGTCTTACAGGTGGGACCAGAGTCCCAGGCTATCTTACCGTGTAAGGAACCGTCTGTTCGAGACGTCCCGTCGTTGCGCCAGTCGAGAGGAATTCGTCCGTTACTGGCGGCGCGCCTTTTTAGGCGGAAACCGGCGCGTCATGATGATCGTGGCTCGGCGACGGTTCCGCTCCGTCTCGCGACGCGTGCGCCCTGTGAGTGGAGATAGGTGGCGGTTGTCAGAGGTAATAAATGCGGTTACCGTTTCTCGTCGAATCCGCCGGGGGCGCGCGTCCGTTGGATGGCGCGATCTGGGCCGTCGGATGCGATTCACGCGGATCGGCTGGGGCTCTATAAATATGGAGGCGTAGGTTCCCGGTTCTTCTCCCCCGCATTCTTGCCTTCATGTTTGGCACCAAAAGAAGCAAGAACACTTTGCAAGACACTGATCTCATTAACTTCTTGATTAACACTCAACCAGATTCTATCCTCAAAGTTTTCCTTCACTGTGCTGTCATTGAAAACCATCCTAGCAAGTGTGGTTTTTCCTATCCCACCCATGCCAGTGATAGCAACTGCAACAACCACATTATTGTTCTTTGGTTCAGCAATACTATCCACCTTCTTGACTAGTAGATCAATGATTTTCTTTGTATCCTCCATGATCTTGTCACCAACAACATTAGACTGGACAATGAGTGAACTAGTCTTGTCGGACAACGAATTGGAAGTATTGTTGGTGGAATAACCTGAAGAGTTGATTGCTTGTGTGATGAAACCGAAGCGGGAGCTCCTCTTCTCGAGGTCCTCCAACCGCCGATTGAGGGCTTCGATCTTCTTTCCGATCTCATGCGCAACAACAGGGTTGCAGAAGCAAGAGAACATCTTGGGGATGCTCCAGCAACTTGAACTGGTTTTTGGAGGAGCACCTTGAAGTGACGAGGAATCTTCTCCACCCTCCATGATCTGACAGAGATCAAGGATGTCATCGGCGTCGTACATGACATCCTTGAGCTCCCTCACCCACCTCTCCGTGGCAGAGTCGCGGATGCGCCTCCTCTCAGCATCTCCCAGGATGCTGCTGATGTCCCCGAGCGTCGTCTCGAGCTTGGTGATCTCGCCCGGCACGCCGAGGAGCATCTCCACCTCTTCCTTCGCCATGCCAACCAGGATGTCGGTCAGCTTGTGTTAGAGTTTCTAGGCCCAGCTCGCGCTGGCGCGCCCACGAGCTGAAAGGCCCTTTGGGCTCAACGTGCACAACATATCCAGGACAGACCTTTCTTGGCCTAACTCAACCCAAAATACTAGCCTGATAGGTGAGGGTTGCCCAGCCTTATATATTGTGCACTCCTCACATCAACTTCCGATGTGGGACTAAACCCAACAAACTCTCCCGTCACACATCGGACTCAGCTCTTCCCATTCGGGAGAGGATGCAACCTGAGCCCACCATGGGGATCTAGGCCCAACGTCTGATCACACATTCGTGTGACCCCGCTGCAAGACGTTCACGGGCTCCCCCGTAACCATGTGACTCTGAGATTGTCCCAGGCTTTATTAACCATGGGCTTTGATACCAATTGTTATAGAATTACGGCCCAGCTCGGGTGGAGAAGAAACGAACAGAGCAAACCACATTCGGCCCAAAATCAAAATCCACACAGAGCCCACAACATATCAGAACAGGCTGAAAAGGCCTAACTCAACCCAAAAGACTAGCCTGATAGGTGATGGTTGCCCAGCCTTATATATTGTGCACTCCTCACATCAACTTCCGATGTAGGACTAAACCCAACAGCTTGGACGCAAACGCGTCCAGCACTGCCGCCATGACCAGAGAACGGGGTAGCAAGAGAGCAAAGCGAAGAGGAGGAACAGGTTTCAGAAATGTGTGCGTTTACACCCCTGCGCAGCTCCGGGGGCCGGTTTGTAGAGGGAAGGGTTGACTGCTGGATGCAAAACTACGAGCATGGACAGATGAGATGCAAAACTACGAGCATGGACAGATGAGATGACAGGATTGACAGCCAAGCTCGTTGGTTCGTTGTCTCCATAATTTTTTTATGGGCATGGCACATGATTCGGCGTGTGTCCACATGGGTCACGGGTATCCACTGTCCAGCCAGGCGTCCTCAACGGCCATGAAGAAATAGCTAGCGACGAGAGAGTATAAAAAGGAAGAAATACTAGCTGTAATCACAAGGGAGAGAAAAGCAGAGTGTGTCAGCGACTGTAAAATTCCTGGTAGTCTGTTCGAGCTAGCGCTTGAAGAATCGCTAGCGAATGCATATTCGGTTCTCTCTCTCGTCCACGTGGATTAAAATATAATAGATGCTAGCGACGTCGACCACTGCAGACGCCCTAACGCAAAATACAATTAAGGGCGATCGTGCCACTGATTGCGCTCCACCAGCTCGGAAGTCGGATCGGAGAGTCGGAGTAAATAAAAACTGACAAAGGCCGGCCAGTGTGCATCTCGATGTCCTTGGACCGTCGGTGCCCAGTGCTAGCTGCCACTAAAACTAATCGCACTATCAGCAGGGTTATAAAAACTGACAAACTACTTTGCTGTTTAGTTTTTGTGGTCGCAGTAAGCCTCACCAGAGTTCTGTTGTGTGAGTCTAAAAAAAAAAGAGTTCTGTTGTGTGGGTGTTTTTCTTCCGTTGAGTTTTTTTTTCCGGTAGTTTATTAGTTGTTCCCCTGTAGGCAATCAGAAGCTAGAAACATATAACGACGGAAAAAATGGGAAGTGGCGTATGGAAGGCAGCAGGCAGATCGGAATGAAGAAAACAGCATGTCGTGACCCCAGTTGAAAATCACAGTTGAAAGAAAATGGAAAAGGACCAGCACAACATAAATCCGGCTCGGCCTCGGCTGCACCTGCACGCACGCCCCGACTGCAGGCTGAGCGCCGTCACGGAGTCGCTTGGCTTGGCTAAGCCATGTTCGTCGGATCGGTGAGGAAATGTCGCTGGGGCGGAGGAGTCTTGTGCGCCGCCGCACCACGTACGTGTGTACACCTGTACAGGTGCAGACAGATGGGAGGGTCTATCAGTCTATGCTTCCTGCAGGGAAAATTTGGTCGCGACGTCCAGTGCTCCAGGTGAGCAAGAGCTCACCTGGACTCCAGGTGAGCCAAATCTCCGGACGAAGCCGGCCAAAAGCAGTTTCTATTCAGGCTTCCTCTCTCTCTTTATCAGAGAGCCGTAGCCATTCACGCCTCCTGCCATGGGCCGCCACGGTACTTCGGGGTTGGGCCTTGCTTCACGCCTCGGCGTGCTGTGGTCTTCTGGCCCGCCAGATGACTTCGGCCAGAGCTCGCTCCCTCGCCGCGCTCTGCTGACTCATTCAGTCTTCCCGCCTTGTTAGAAGTTCCTGCATCATTGACAGACTTTGTTCACAGAAACAAAGTGACGACTCTGCTTAAATACAGGCATACTATGTTTCCTGCAGAGGAACACCTAGCTGATAGCTGAACCATCACTACAATGAGAATTGATATTGTACACCCAGCTTCCAGTCGCCATACCATAGCTGAGCCATTAACAGATCCACATAGTATATAGCACGGAATGAGAACTGATATTGCTAGTTCAGCTCTGTGCCTTATGGGGAGCGGAGATCTCCCGTGCTGCATGCATTGTGTGATGCTGGTTTCCGGTACATTGCTCAGGGATCACAAGCATCGAGCAATGCAAAATAAGAAACCAAAGAAGTGCTAAGAACACTGCCATGAAACGTGTTCTTGGGCTTCAGAGCTCTGAACACCATTGGAATTTGCTTTAGAGTTATGAACATCATTGGAATCTGGAGAATCGTCAGCATCTCCGCTAGATGTGGTAAACCAGCAACGGCCATCGAGGGCCAGCAACTTCCGGCTTTGCTGCGCTGCGCCTGCGCGGAAGTCGGATCGGCCTCCTCTGTACGGCCGCAGTCTCGCTGTGTGATCGTTTCGTCGGGCTGCCTTGTGCCCCTCTGCCTCCTGCTCTCACGCATCTGGGGTGCCCCCGGCCTCCAGTCGCCTGCGGCCCGGCTGCCCGCGCGCGACGAGCCCCGGAGCAGCGCGCATGGGTGTCCGCGCTGCGCTCCGCTCCCGCCGGCCGCTCCGTCCGCTGCATGACGCAAGTACGAAGCATATACCGAGGTGTTAAACAATTGTTTGACAAAATGAAGTGAGGAGGGATTTTGTTAAACATTGTTGACGAAAACAAGAATAGCTTACAAATTTGGACGACATGTATATGGCACCACCATCACTCAATGCGTAGTTCCCTTTCTCGGATTTCAGGCACCAACCACAACAAAAAGAGGAACGGTTTTCTCTGCTCTTGGCCTCCTGCTTTAACAAAAACAAGTGCTTCTAATGTTACAACTTGCAATAGCAAATCGCTCACCAACCAGAGGAAAAGCAAATGGTCACTTTCAAAAATACAAGAACATTGACATTTGAACATTTCATACCTGCCATAAATAAAGCCCACATTGTTGGATAGAATGGAATGCTCAGCACCTCTGCCGTAGCAGTCTCAACCTTCCTCTACCCTTTGCATTGTTTCTGCATTATTCCTCGCCTCTATTCTTCTTCACATCTCGCTCTCTTCCCCTTCATCTCCATCTTGTGAGCAAGTCAAGGAGCCAAGTGAAGATAAACAAGTTCAGATTTAGTAAATAAAGCCATTCTATGTTATTTACACATTCACAATTATAAGAGCGATCGAGTAAGCTCAGAATCATACCTGTGTACTCTCCCAAGACTACTTCGAAGGAATACGGCTCCTTGGTATAGTAGATGTGTCGGTCGACCTTATCATTTGTTGATGTCTTTCCATATGCCTTTAACTGCTGGACGTGCTTGATCTTTCCCCACTCGGAGGACTCATCTTGTAGTGCTATCAGTTTGAGCAAGCTTGGGCTACAATCCACACGCAACTTATTTAGCTTTGTCTCTTGTAAGTATTGTGGGAGTGCTTCAGCAGCCAAATCCCACCACTCAAGGCTTTGGAGAGATGGAAAACCACTCAATTCCTTTAGTGCTGGACATTTGCTAATGTCAATCCATTGCAAGCTTGGGTTGTTGCTGATCCTCTCTAGTCTTGGGTTGCTGTATGACCAAAGCTTGACTAGTGAAGGGAAGTTCTCTATAGAGACCAAGTGTGTGATATTTTTCAGGCTCAACTCCCTCAGTCCTAATGCATGGCAAGAAAGTCCAGGGGGAAGTCTCTGTAGTTTACAGTTCCAAACTGTGAGCTCCTTTAGAGCAGGCATCGCTGCTACATGTTGCTCCCACTCCCATTCTGTCCATTCCAACATGTTCACAAAACCTAGCTCTGTCAGCTTGGGAAAAGCAGCAGTAGAACCATAGGGAGGTTGCTTCATTATGTTCCGTGCTCCTGTTGGCACTGATGCCCCATCCTTGCCATTATTGTCAACACCCAAGGAGGGGAGGAGGAGCTCATGCCCAATAAATTGGACGGACGGAGCACGGTAGATCCAAAAGTAATCAAGAAAGGGTAGCTGGCCCAATCCATTAGGCAGCTGCGTGCAGCATGCGTAGTCCTCAAGTTGCAACCGCCTTAAACTCCCAAAGGCTGACATGGTTCTCATCCACTGCGGCAGCCCACGTGCAAAGTAGCCTATGATATTAAGTCTTTCTATGCAAACTGGAGGGCAGAGATTAGCCAGCACATTCTCTGTTCTTTCGTGCTCCTCCTCACTGATGTCATCTTTGACCTCCCCATTTTTTGCGAGCCTAGTGGTAAATACCAAATCTAAGCGGATCAAGTGATGTTTATTGCTAAGCATTGCTTTAGCGGCCATAGAACCAGAATGTGCCTTCTCTAGATTCCATATAGTAAGTACTCTGAGATTTGACAGAGGCCCTAGTTCTTCTAAGCTGCACCAGCCATCTGCGTTGTCATTTGAATGTGTTGGAAACCCAAACATGCATACCAAATCTTCTAGCTTTTGAAAGCCACAAGGAACTGAAGTGATGGCTGTGCCGCTTAAGTTGAGAAACCTTAGCTTCCGTAGCTTCATAATACTGTTAGGAAGTTGAGAAACATTTGTACAGTTTGCAATGTCAAGTGCTTGAAGAAATTTTAGATGTCCTATGTCTCGAGGGATTGTGGATATGCTTGTGTTGGAAAGACATAAGTTCCTTAAATGTTTCAGGTGGCATATGGAGTCTGGCAGCTCAACTAGATTTACATTATCTAGATACAGTACTCTTAGGCAAGAAAGGTGCTTCAATAAATCCTTTAGTTCAACCGTGGTGCTTCCAAATAGCATTAATGTTCTAACTGAAGCTTGTTTTTCCAAAGTCTCTGTCCTTACTGCCTTGTTTGAGATAGACAGGTGACGAAGCTTTGGTGTACTAATAAGACTCATATTGCCATCCTGCACCTCACTAATAAGTGCGCTTTCATCTTTTATTATATACTGAGCACAAGAACGAACTACGTCATGCATGATGAATGCTGATTGACCATAGGATGTTTTGTCTGGTTCTAGAAGATTTCTTGAAAGTAATTCTCTATAGTATTCTTCCCCCACATCTTCTAGTGCCCTTGAGCTCATTTTGTCTTGTATGTAGCCTTGTGCAATCCAAAGCCCGACGATATCCGCACGTCCTATCATTTCATCCTTAGGGAAAAGTGAACAATACACAAAGCATTGCTTCAGATATGAAGGCAGGTCTTCATAACTTAAATATACCGCTCTATTAATGTCAACGTCCATTCCTTCCTTTGACCACATGTAGTTGTCACAAATATCCATCCAAGCCTCTCTTGTTTTACTTTTACGGCGCAAGACTCCTCCAAGGACCTTAACTGCTAACGGCAAACAACCACACTTTTCCGCAATTTTTATTCCAATGCCCTCTAATCTATTGACATCAGCTTCATCACTTTCATTTAGAACTACCTATCGTGAGAGGGAAAAAAATGCAGCACATGTGTGAGAGAGAAAGTAGGTGCCATAATCGAAATGATGTCATGCACTTGTGATCTATGTTCTATTCAAAAATATTACATTTTCGATTTTCCAAATGCCAATAACTAGAGCAGAGGTAGCTGTGGGAGAAAAAACAGGATAAAATGGGTACACAAGAGCAACCAAATAAAATTCCTTCCTCATGTGAATGCTATGTTAAAATGTAACCATGAGATACGTTAATGTTATTCTAAAAAAAAGGATACGTTAAAGCTAATTGCAAACCTAGATATGGGGCGTGTTGTTGCTAATTTGCTTTTTTTAGTGTCTTTCGCCAATTATGAAGTGTTTGGATTTAAGAACTCACTTCATTCAATGGAATGAAAGAGATGGACAATTGGGCATGAGAGCGATGCACTTCATAGGACTAGGGACTCGGACTACTAGAAAAGGGACTAAATATACTGTTTGGTTATACATAGGACTAAAAGAGACTACGCCCCTGATTTTCCATCGTTGTCCTATTCTGAATCTGATGCCCTTCACGTTCATCCTGCTCAAGGCCGATCTGAAGCCCGCACACCAACCGTCCCCGGTCAGCCGCCTGGGAAGCTCGATCGCTCGCTCGTCGTCACACACTCACTCGATCTCTCTGCAGCTAGCTAGCTCTTCTTCCCAGACACAAACATGTCGACGAGTGGCGGCGCGCCGGTACGAGTCGCAGAAGCTTATTTAGCTTTGTCTCTTCTAAGTATTGTGGGAGTGCTTCAGCATCCAAATCCCACCACTCAACGCTTTGGAGAGATGGCAAACCACTCAATTCCTTTAGTGCTGGGCATTTGCTAATGTCAATCCATTGCAAGCTTGGGTTGTTGCTGATCCTCTCTATTCTTGGGTTGTTATATGACGTAAGCTTGACTAGTGAAGGGAAGTTCTCTACAGAGACCAAGTGTGTGATTTTTCTCAGGTCCAACTCTCTCAACCCAAATGCATGGTAAGAAAGTCCAGGGGGAAGTTGCTGCAGTTTACAGTTCTGAACCACAAGCACCTTTAGAGCAGGCATCGCTGCTACATGTTGCTCCCACTCCCATTCTGTCCATTCCAACATGTTCACAAAACCTAGCTCTGTCAGCTTGGGAAAAACAACAGCAGAACCATGAGAAATATGATGAGGTTGCTTCGTTATGTTCCGTGCTCGTGTTGGCACTGATGCCCCGTCCTTGCCACCATTGTCATCACCCAAGGAGGGGAGGAGGAGTTCGTGCCCAATAAACTGGACGGACGGAGCACGATCGATAAAAAAATAATCAAGAAAGGGTAGTTGGCCCAATCCATTAGGCAGCTGTGTGCAGCATGCGAAGTCATCCAGCGCCAACCGCCTTAAATTCTCAAAGGCTGACATTGTTCTCATCCACTGCGGCAGCCCACGTGCAAAGTAGCCTATGATATCAAGTGATTCTATGCAAGTCGGAGGGCAGAGATTAGCCAGCACCTCCCTTGTTCTCTCGTGCTCCTCCTCGCTGATGTCATCTTTGACTTCCCCATTTTCTCCAAGCCTGCTGGTAAATACCAAGTGTAATTCTTTCAAATGATCTTTATTACTAAGCATTGCTTTAGCAGCCATGGAACCAGAAGGTGCCTTCTCCAGATTCCGTATATCAAGTAGTTCGAGATTTGACAGAGGCCCTAGTTCTTCTAAACTACACCAACCATCTGCGCTATTATTTGAATGTGTTGGAAACCCAAACATGACCACTAAATCTTCTAGCTTTCGAAAGCCACGAGGAATTGAAGTGATGGCCGTTCCTCTTAAGTTGAGTGACCTTAGCCTCCGTAGCTTCATAATGCTGTTAGGAAGCTGAGAAATATTTGTAGAGTTTGTAAGATCAAGTTCTTGAAGAAATTTTAGGTCTCCTATGTCTCGAGGGATTGTGGATATGCTTGTGTCAGAAAAACACAAGTGCCTTAAATGTTTGAGTTGGGATATAGAGTCTGGTAACTCAACTATATTCACACTATCTAGATATAGCACTCTTAGGCAAGAAAGATGGCTCAATAGATCCTTCATCTCAACTGCCGTGGTGCTTCCAAATAGCATTAATGTTCTCAATGAAGTTTGTTTTTGCAAAGTCTCTGTCCTTATTTCCCTATTTGCTATAGACAGGTGACGAAGCTAGCTTCTGAGTGCTCATAATACTCCTATTGACATCCTGCACCTCACTAATAAGTGTTCCTTCATCTTTAATTATATACTGAGCACAGGAACGAACTACGTCATGCATGATGCATGATGATTGACCATAGGATGTTTTGTATGGTTCTAGAAGATTTCTTGAAAGTAATTCTCTATAGTATTCTTCCCCCACATCTTCTAGGGCCTTTGAGCTCATTTTGTTATGTATATAACCTTGTGCTATCCAAAGCCCGACGATATCCCCACCTCTTATCTTTTCATCCTTTGGGAAAAGTGAACAATACACAAAGCATTGCTTCAGATATGAAGGCAAGTCTTCATAACTTAAATAGACCGCCTTGTTAATGCCTATGTCCAATCCTTCCGTTGACCAAGTGTGGTTGTTACAAATATCCATCCAAGCCTCTCTTGTTTTACTTTTGTGGCGCAAGACTCCTCCAAGAACCTTAACTGCTAACGGCAAACAACCACACTTTTCCACAACTTTTATTCCAATGCCCTCTAATCTATTGACATCAGCTTCATCACTTTCATTTAGAACTACCTATCGTGAGAGGAAAAAAAAAATGCAGCACATGTGTCAGAGAGAAAGTAGGTGCCATAATCGAAATGATGCCATGCACTTGTGATCTATGTTCTATTCAAAAATATTACATTTTCCAAATGCCAATAACTAGAGCAGAGGTAGTTGTGGGAGAAAAAACAGGATAAAATGGGTACACGAGCAACCAAATAAAATTCCTTCGTCATGTGAATGCTATGTTAAAATGTAACCATGAGATACGTTAATGTTATTTAAAAAAAAAAGGATACGTTAAAGCTAATTGCAAACCTAGATATGGGGCGTGTTGTTGCTAATTTGCTTTTTTTTAGTGTCTTTCGCCAATTATGAAGTGTTTGGATTTAAGAACTCACTTCATTCAATGGAATGAAAGAGATGGACAATTGGGCATGAGAGCGATGCACTTCATAGGACTAGGGACTCGGACTACTAGAAAAGGGACTAAATATACTGTTTGGTTATACATGGGACTAAAAGAGACTACGCCCCTGATTTTCCATCGTTGTCCTATTCTGAATCTGATGCCCTTCACGTTCATCCTGCTCAAGGCCGATCTGAAGCCCGCACACCAACCGTCCCCGGTCAGCCGCCTGGGAAGCTCGATCGCTCGCTCGTCGTCACACACTCACTCGATCTCTCTGCAGCTAGCTAGCTCTTCTTCCCAGACACAAACATGTCGACGAGTGGCGGCGCGTGGTCGTGGTCGCCGCCGCGGCGGCCGAGCCGGTACGAGTCGCAGAAGCGGCAGGACTGGCAGACCTTCACGCGGTACCTGGCCGCTTGAGCTGTGCCGCTGCAGCGGCACGCACGTGCTCGAGTTCCTGCGTTACCTCGACCACTTCGGCAAGACGCGCGTGCACGCGCCGCCCTGCGCGGCGGCCGGATGGCGGAGCCTTGCCCTGTGCGCCGGCCATCTCGTCGGGGATGAATGATTTGCCGCAGATCGGGTCGGTGCGCTGCTATCGACGCACCTCGTCGCGGCCGCGGATGCCACCCACACGAACGGAGGGGATGAAGGAGGAGGCGGATCTGGCCGGAGACGAGGTGGGAGGTAGCGGATGGAGAGGGAGGCGGCCGAGAAGGCCCAGGCGATGGCGAGAGTGCCGTCATCGGGAGTTGCGGACGCACGGGTTGAGAGAGAGACGCGCCAGAGAAGAGAGATGGAGTCCCAATTAACACCTCTTGAGAGATTATTGGATTAGGCACCATTAGTCCCTCTTTTAGTTCTTTTGGTAACTTTAGGACTAAAAGAGACTAAAATTTAGCACCCAATCTCTTGGAACCCAACAGGGTCTTAGTTGTAACTATGACTGTAGCTTCAAAATGCTGAAATATTTTAAGAGAGATGGGCCCAATACTAAGGGTGTGGCATGTGTGGCGCTAGTCGACAAATGGAGGATAGGGAAAAAAAAGAAAATCCAATAGAGAAAAGGTAAAGGATAAAAAGAAGAGAAAATTGTTAAAAAGGTTGGCTACTCAAAGCCCACTTAATCACGTGGTTTCTCTGGAAAGTATGGGCACCATAATTTGTCCTCTCTCTAGTTTAGTTTTATAGCACAAAAGACCCCTTACATTTCACCAAGTAGCTTTGTCCATAGTACTCATGGTGTGCACGTAGCAAGGAAGCACCAAAATATCCCCACTCCGTATAAAACTTGATGTATTTCACATAGCAGGGTTCCAATATATGTCTTTTTGCTGCTAGTTTCTATTTTATATTTATAAAAAATATTAAATTTTAGGATCTTTGAAAATCTTCCTCACAGTAAATGTACAAAAAAAAAAAGTCAAATATGTGTAACAAGATGAAATATAACATTAATAATTATTACTATGTATCGCAATATTAAATTGTACTTCCTCGCTTCATAAACATAACTAGGATTTTTACAAAGTCAAACTTTTACAATTTTGACTATTAATATCAATAAAATATGTTAAATCTTTTATAATGAACCTGCCGCATATGTGAATGTTGTGTTAATTCTATGGATAATAATGGTGAAAGTTAAGAAATCATTATTAAGGACAAATTTAGATGGGTTCTATTTGTAATTGATCATTACAGATATCACAAGTATTTTTTTCTTTGTTACACTATTATTAATGCAAAAAAAATAATATGCTAAATAGAAGTCACTAACCTGTTTCTTTAGTAAAACCCAAGCGTCTTCTGTTTTCAGCTTATCAACTCGATGAAGATGTTGTGCATTCATCCCACAAGCAACTGCATCATTTCGCGTGGTAACTAAGACACAACTGCTAGGAGCACCGTAACTGAGTGGCACTCTAAGCAGGTCGTTCCACACCTTCTCACTCCACACATCATCCATCACCAACAGAAACCTCTTCTGTTGCACTGTGTCTCTTAAAGCACGCTCAAGTAGGTCCTTGTTTCCTACAAAGCTTTCATGCTTGACACCAAAAGAAGCTAGAACACTTTGTAGGACACTGATCTCGTTGACTTCTTGGTTAACACTTAACCAGATTCTATTCTCAAAGTTATCCTCCACCGTGCTATCATTGAAAGCCATCCTAGCAAGGGTGGTTTTGCCTATCCCACCCATGCCAGTGATGGCAACAGCAACAACCACGTTGTTGCCCCCCTTGGATTCAGCAGGACCATCCACCTTCTTGATCAGTAGATCAACAATTTTCTTTGTATCCTCCATGATCTTGTCACCAACAATATCAGACTGGACAATGAGTGAGCTAGTCTTGTCAGACACCGAATCGGAAGCATTGTTCACTGAATAACTTGAGTTGTTGATTGGTTGTGTGATGAATCCGAAGCGGGAGCTCCTCTTCTCCAGGTCCTCCAGCCGCTGGTTGAGGTCTTGGATCTTCTTTCCAATCTCATGTGCAATAACAGGGTTGCGAAAGCAAAAGAACATCTTGGGGATGCTCCAGCACCCTGAAGTGGTTTTTGGAGCAGCACTCTGATGTGACGAGGGATCTTCTCCACCCTCCATGATCTGGCAGAGATCAAGGATGTCATCTGCGTCGTACATGACATCCTTGAGCTCCCTCACCCACCGCTCCGTGGCAGAGTCGCGGATGCGCCTCCTCTCAGCATCACCCAGGATGCTGCTGAGGTCACCGAGCGTCGTCTCGAGCTTTGTGATCTCGCCTGGCACGCCGAGGAGCATCTCCACCTCTTCCTTCGCCATGCCAACCAGGATTTCGGTCAGCTTGGACGCAAACGCGTCCAGCACCGCCGCCATGACCAGAGACGCGGTAGCAAGAGAGCAAAGCGAGAAGAGGAGGAACAGGTTTCAGAACTGGGTGCGTGTGCCTTGTGCGCAGCTCCGGGAGACGATATGTATAGAGAGAACTAGAGGAGGCTTTGGAGATGCAAAATTGCGAATTGAACCCGGAAGATAAGATGATCGATGGGACTTGAGATTGACAGCTATACAAGTTCAACACATAGTACAGCCAGCAGCACGTTACACTACGTATTGGTTTTTACGTGCACATGGGGTTTTATTCTTTATTTTGTTCCAAATGAAGGCCTTCAGAACTAGTCCAAACATGTTGTTTAAGAAGGCTGCCGGCCGGCCAGCTCGGTGTTTTGTACTGTATAATTAGTTATGTTCTCACTGCCTCTGTCCATGATATGGCTCCATTGTCCATGATATGATTGCTTACTCGTTTGAACAACCATCCGGCAGACGCGACAGGGCAATCCATAGTAAAATTAGATGTCTTGTTTTTTTTTGGTTGCGAATAATTAGATGTCTTGGTTAAGTACTAGTGTCATATTACAATCCATGATAGCTTAGTTTGAACCTAATTCGTTACCTTTACAAGATGATGAATCAAGGGACCAAGTTAATCATATTACCACTGAACAAATCATTAGTTGGTCCGATCATTAGTATCGTCTGAGTTGTACATCAGTTGGTCGTGACTTCATCAGCCATGGCGTATTGCGATGTATGATAGGCCGGGTGTGAGGACCACGAGGAGGTGGTTTTACCAAACACCTATGGAAATCAGCACCAGTCGTCACCAGAAATCATAGTAGTTAGGATTATTCTTAGCACAATTGGTAACGCCAACAACCCCTGAAAATTTATTCCCATGGGGCGCCGCCGTTCATCTTAAGTACTGGTTAGCTCGGCAGATGCGACAGCGCAATCTATACTAAAGTTTGACGTGTTGATTAAGTACTAGTTATCACATTTTTATCATCCTATCCATTTACTAAGAGCTCTTTTATGGTACACCATACTTGTGCAATATTTTTCGTGTTTTTATCATAATAGTTGTTATAATTTTTCACAAATGCATGTTTATATAACGAGAAATTTACTCTAACTGCAAGTATATCCAAAGTTAAAAAAAGGGCTACTTTTCTAAAATGCCCTCTCAAAGCGTAATATACAGTATCGGGCAAATCATAGACATTCGTAGTAGGAAGCATGCAAGCAACACTTACAATTAATTAATCACCCACTAGTCTTGATCTTTACCTTTTTATTCATATGTTCCTTTTCGCCACGTCATGGCTTGTGTTCAAACAACTTACATGACAGATTAGTTTCAACAACTGCCACTAACAAGATGAACGTTTGTAAACTGAATATATACAAAATGACGCTGGAGAGGACCTCTAGGTCTTGGTCCTGCTTTCATTCATTTTCTACTAAATAATCTATCATTCAGAGCCCACCAATCATCGGCATGGCAGAGGTCTAATAACACCAACGTGTTGTTCCCATCTTGGATCAGTCTGATCGCGCGCGTATGAAAGTCTGATGTAGGAGTATATCCTTTTGTTACTGATCAATCGGTGGTCATGTTTTGCCCTCAGTTAGAAATCACGATTGGAAGAAATGAAAAGGACCAGCACAACATAATATCCGGCTCGGCTGCACCTGCACTTGCACGCACCGACTACAGGTAGAGCTCTGTCACGGTGCCATGATCGTCGGATCGGTCAGAATCATATCGCTTTATGCGCAGCCGCCACCACGTACGTGTACAAGTGCAGACTGCAGACAGCTGAATCAGATGGCTGAGGAGGCGAAACGGAGAGCCGAGATTGCAAGATAAGATAAGATCCGCGGAGATAATCTCCTGCAAATTAATGAAATGCGCGCAACGGCGTGGTCTCGAAAAATAATCTCCTGCAAATACTGATACGATAGTGTCACTGTCACCTGGGGAAAGAAAGGACAGTGATATTAGTGTTTTCCTTGATCTCTCAAATGCTCTGCGATTTTTCTTTTATATTCCGCTGAAATAGTTTGAAAAAAGAACTGCTGTTAGCAGCAAAGCAGGGAAATAGAGGAATCGGAGTTGGGGGAAGAACAGCAGAGCAATGACGAGAGCAGACGAATCTCGTTTCAGTTTAGGAACATTCAGATACAGAGTTCATGCCATCACCGGCAACTCACATATACGCGCTCGATGCCCCGTGTCCGACTAGCTCTCAGCTTCCCTAGCTTAATGGGCTTGCCACTCTGTGACATAGAGGCGAACGTTCTTCTTCTTGTTCCTCGGCTGGCGGCTCGCCTTCGCTCCTCCTTCGTCTCCTGCTGGTTCCTCAGTCCCTGTTGTCGTCCGATGAACAGCATCAGCGGCATCAGCCATCAGGGATGGTGCTGACAACGGCATCCGATTCTTTGTTCCTTGCATCCTAGTAGCAGGCATGTCTAAACATGGGAATCATCTTTCTTTCTTTGTAACATCTCGCATAGTGTCAATCTCAAAAAAAAACATCTTGCATAGTGTCAACATAAATCAGATGTATATGACACGCTGAAGGAGCATGTGGAGTCGGTTGTGAAGCTCAAAGGCCTGGATTTACCCTAGAGGAACACGGGCAAGTAGTTATATTTACAGATCAGCATAGTATATAGCACACAATGAGAAAAGGCTTTTGCTACGGTACTCCGAAATGACTGTGGACCGTACATTTATTCTGATCTAACAGTCACAATCATCTATTACAGTTTTTGTTTCATTTTGAATAGTCTAATAAATATAGTGGCGAAGCTTTTGTTGTCCTTTCTAAAATTTGATCCGGTTTTGTTCGGTCAACGGATGCGCACGCCTCTAGCAAATAAAAATACGTGCCATTCTCCAAATACGTGCTGACCTGTGTAAATTACTCATACTACAATGAGATAAGCATTATATTTTGAACAAATTGTCAACTGATGGCGGTAGTTGGAGAACTTGCAGATGACTCAATTAATTTCTACATCTGATCGTGGACCCTTTTTTACAAACAATCTGATCGTAGAAATGGGTAGAGAAGCCAATGCTTTGATTCCGTCCTCTGGTGTCAAGTACTCGGATGTCTTAATCAATTTGGTCACCACATGGGTAACAGCTAGTGAAAACTACACCAGTATATGCTTGTTACACCAGTATATGCTTGTTAATGCATGATAAATAATAAAAAAGAGGCAGCATCAGCCTGGACGCTGCTCAAGATAATATAGTTTTAATTAATTTTTCTCTCAGCATCTCCCAGGATGCTGTTGAGGTCACCGAGCGTCGATTGGAGCTTGGTGATCTCGCCTGGCACACCGAGGAGCATCTCCACCTCTTCCTTCGCCATGCCAACCAGGATGTCGGTCAGCTTGGACGCAAACCCGTCCAGCACTGCCGCCATGACTAGACAACGGGGAAGCAAGAGAGCAAAGCGAAGAGGAGGAACAGGTTTCAGAAATGTGTGCGTTTACACCCCTGCGCAGCTCCAGGGGCCGGTTTGTAGAGGGAAGGGTTTACTGCTGGATGCAAAACTACGAGCATGGACACATGAGATGACACGATTGACAGCCAGAAGTTCAACGCGAAGTTCAACGCATAGAGCTACAAGAGCTCGAAGTTCAACGCATAGAGCCACAAGAGCTCGTTGGTTCGTTGTCTCCGTATTTTTTCTATTTTTTTATGGGCATGGCACATGATTCGGCGTGTGTCCACATGGGTCACGGGTATCCACTGTCCAGCCCCTAACCCAAAATACAATTAAGGGCGATCGTGCCACTGATTGCGCTCCACCAGCTCGGAAGTCGGATCGGAGCGCAGCACACGGATCAGAGAGTCGGAGTAAATAAAAACTGACAAAGGCCGGCCGGTGTGCATCTCGATGTCCTTCGACCGTCGGTGCCCAGTGCTAGCTGCCACTAAAACTAATCGCACTAGCAGCAGGGTTATAAAAACTGACAAACTACTTTGCTGTTTTTTTTTTCAGAGTTTTTGTGGTCGCAGTAAGCCTCACCAGAGTTCTGTTGTGTGAGTCTCAAAAAAAAAAAGAATTCTGTTGTGTGGGTGTTTTTCTTCCGTTGAGAATTTTTTTCCGATAGTTTATTAGTTGTTCCCTGTATGGATGAGGCCGGCTTTTTAAGAGAATTTTCTTGTACAGTTTTTGTTTCGTTTTGAATAGTCTAATAAATATAGTGGTGAAGCTTTTGTTGTCCTTTCTAAAAATTGATCCGGTTTTGTTCGGCCAACGGATGCGCACGCCTCTAGCAAATAAAAATGAGATTTTTTTACAATGATTGTGGAGAATTTCGACGGCTCACAGCGACCGATCCGACGGCCAGAAAGGCCGAAGGCAATGAGAGGCAATGAGGGAGAGGCAATGGAAGGTAATTGACGTGTCTATGACGGGTGGGCCATACGCACTAAATCGCCCCTCGTCGCCTCCGAAACTGAGTGGGAGGCGATTCCAAATAAAGGAGGGGTAATTGCGTTTTTACTTTTTTAATCAAGGGTAAAACGGTAACTTCATAAATGCAAAAATTATATTTTAAATACTATAGTTAGAGATTATGATTCAATTACTATAGTTGATGTTTTGTTGTTTTTTTTTTAAAAAAAAAGAAAAGACGTCTTTAGGGTTCCTTCGATGCCGCCCAGTCTTCGCACTCGATCTCATCCTCGTCGCCGTGCCGCCTTCTACCGCCGCCAGCCCCCGGAGCCTGCCCACGGCCACCGGCGACAGCCTGCCGGCGGGGCTGACTGCCGCCGCCGCGAGGGCGATGCCCCTCTTGCCTTCACTGCTTCCGCTGCCGCCGCCCTTGTCCTTGGCGCTGGCCTGCGGCGCCACCCTCGCGCTGTTCCCCATCGATGCCGAGCTCTCCGCCGCGGGTGCCGCGGTCTCGCACTCCGCCGCGGCGCACGCGTTCGTCGGGGCCTTCGTGGCGTGCATCGTGCTCAGCCAGCAATTCCACTCGTGGGCGCACGAGAAGCGGCGCAGCTGCCCCCCCCCCCGGCGTCGAGGCGCTCCGGGACGCCGACGTGCTCGTGCCGCATGTGCAACGTCAGAGGCCACACACTAGTCGGTGAATTCAATTTGGTTGCTTGTGCGGCAGTGTAGCATGTCTTAGTAGAACACTAGTAAATTGGCGTCAGAGTCATGCACGAGTGCGAGGTAGAGCCAAGAGTATGGACGTGAACGGAATGGGGAACGGTACTGGAACGAAAAATGGAGTCGTTTAAGCAGTCTGTATAATTAGCAGTTTGTATATGTGAGCGTGGTTCTCGATCCTATAAATCAGGAAAGAAAAAATTAAAACGATCCTATAGTTAGTTTAGCAGCACGGAAAGAGAAAGCTCCCCCGATCCGCCTCAAAGGTAAAGACTGTGAGGATTCTTGTTTGGATCGAATAACCAAACCATGCATGCACGCACGTTGTCTCCAGGGAAGAAAAAATTAAAACGTTTCGTAGCCTGGATTCATTCCATCTCACCCCTAAAATAGCCTACCGCGAGATTGCGAGGTCCACCCCTAAGACTAAATTACCCTTTAGAAACATAATTAGCATTTTGTGAAGGCAATGAGAGGCAATTACAATCATTGTAAAAAAACTCAATAAAAATACGTGCCATTATCCAAATACGTGCTGACCTGTGTAAATTACTCATACTACGATAAGATAAGCATTATATTTTGAACAAATTGCCAACTAATGCTGGTAGTTGGAGAACTCCCGATGACTCAATTAATTTCTACATCTGATCGTGGACCCTTTTTTACAAACAATCTGATCGTAGAAATGGGTAGAGAAGCCAATGCTTTGATTCCGTCCTCTGGTGTCAAGTACTCGGTTGTCTTAATCAATTTGGTCACCACATGGGTAACAGCTAGTGAAAACTACACCAGTATATGCTTGTTAATGCATGATAAATAATAAAAAAGAGGCAGCATCAGCCTGGACGCTGCTAAAGATAATATGGTTTTAATTAATTTTTCTCTCTAAGAGCATTGCGTATCTTTGGATTAAGAAAAAAAAGAAGTTTTTATACAAGATATGATTTCCTCGTTGTATAAGATGTAGGAAGTTCATTTTTTTACCATTCAACTATCGTCCAGGTTTATTTTCATTAATGAAACTCGAAATCTAAAATTCTTTGACCATCCAACCATATTGAAATCTAAAATTCACATTTGGTTTTTTGATTGTTTTGTATGAGTGGTTTTGAATTTTGATGACCTATACGATAATTGGCAGTTGATCCCATGTTGTACCACATTTCTGCTGACACTGCTCCTTTGCCACGCCCATAATCCTCCTGCGTACACGGTACACCGTGTAAGCAGAGGTTACCCACCGCCATCTGCTCTGACTCGGCTTCCATAATCCCGGCCAACCCCTCGGGCGGGTTCGACCTCCGTCCACCGTCCTCCCCATCTTGGCCTTGGCGCCCTCGCGAGCGTGTCGGCAAGGGACATGCACGCCTCGGGCTTGCACTTGCAGAAGATGCACTGCGAGGCATGGGACCCGTGAGACGCTCCGGGACGCCATGGAGGTCCACTGGCCGCAGCGGACGCCAACAGCACCTCGGTGGTGCAGCCCGTGAAGTGTGCACCAGCGTGAGGCCGGACCCGCCGGAGTGCAGCGCCATGTGCGACACCACGCCCGAGAGCGCATCTTTGGAGGCCACAAAACGTAGAAAGTAGAAACGCGTCCGCATGCAACGACGGCTGGGGGAGGACACCCCCGACTTCGGGCTCCCATTTGTTTTTGCTCTCTGATACTTGCCGTGCCGGAGTGGCCGTCAGAGGCCAAGCGGCAGAGCAACAAACGTTTCCAAAAGTCACAAACTGTACAATGATTTTTTTTTTTTTTGGGTGCTCGGGTCGGTTGCAGCTAAAGTAAAAAAGTGCTCACATGAAAAGGTGGGTTCCTGCACCGCGGCACCGGTGACGCTAGGAAATTGCAATTGCAATGCTGGCGCATTAGCACTCTAGCAGCTTACGAGAACAGAGCAACAACGCTCGCCGATCGAGTCAGTGGGTGAGCCATACGATTTGTTCTTCCGCTGAGCTGAAAGCCATCGTGACCCTTAGTTGCTGTGCAGGCAATCAGAAGCTAGAAACATAACGACGGAAAAAATGGAAAGTGGCGGATGGAAGACAGCAGGCAGATCGGAATGAAGAAAACAGCATGTCGTGACCCCAGTTGAAAATCACAGTTGAAAGAAAATGGAAAATGACCAGCACAACATAAATCCGGCTCGGCTGCACCTGCACGCACGCACCAACTACAGGCTGAGCGAGCGCGGTCACGGAGTCTTGTAATTTGCTATGCACGTGGATATATCAAGAAAGTCAAAGGGATTTGTAATTTGGAACGGAGTCTTATACGAGTGGTTTTGATGACCTGTACAATAATTGGCAGTTGATCCCATATGACATCGTACCACATTTCAGGTGACACTCTTCTCTTTATCCTCCCCTTCCCTCACAAAACCAAGTCGTCATCGCTGCTGCCCCTTCTTTGCCACGCCCATAATCCTCCCGCACATGGCAGACGTTACGCATGGCCATCTGCTCTGTTGCTCGGCTTCCGTGACCTCGCCAACCCACTCGGCTTCCGTGACCTCGCCAACCCCTCGCGGGCGGGTTCGATCTCCGTGTCCTCCCCATCTTTGCTTTGGCGCCCCCGCGAGCTCGTCGACAAGGGACATGGACGCCTCGGGTATGAGCGCGTAGGACATGGACGCCTCGGGCACGAGCGCGTTGGCAAGGGACATGGTCATGGACGCCTCGGGCTTGCACTTGCACTTGCAGAGGATGCGCTGTGAGGCATTGGACCCCGTGAGCCGCTCCGGGACACCATAGAGGTCCACTGGCCGCAGCGAACGCCAACAGCACCTTGATGGTGCAGCCCGTGCACCAGCGTGAGACCGGACCGCCGGAGTGCAGCGCCATGTGTGACACCACGCCCGAGAGCGCATCCATGTGCGACACCACGCCCAAGAGCGCATCTTTGGAGGCCACACAACGTGCCTGAAAGTAGAAACATGTCCGCGTGCAACGGCGACTGGGGGAGGACACCCCCGACTTCGGGCTCCCCTTTCTTGTTGCTCTCTGATACTGGCCGTGGCCGTGCCGGAGTGGCCGTCAGAGGCCAAGCGGCAGAGCAACAAACGTTTCCAAAAAGTCACAAACTGTACAATGAGTTTTTTTTGGGTGCTCGGGTCAGTTGCAGCTAAAGTAAAAAAATGCCACCTCGCATGAAAAGGTAGGTTCCTGCACCGCGGCACCGGTGACGCTAGGAAATTGCACAATGCTGGCGCATTAGCACTCTAGCAGCTTTCGAGGACAGCGCAACGCTCGCCGATCGAGTCAGTGGGTGAGCCATACGATTTTTTCCCCCTAAGCTGAAAGCCATCCTAATCCGTTGTCGCTGTGCAAGCAACCGGAAGCTAGAAACATGACGACGTGAAAAATGGGAACTGGCGTATGGAAGGCAGCAGGCAGATCGGAATGAAGAAAACAACATGTCGTGCCCCCAGTTGGAAATCACAGTTGAAAGAAAATGGAGAAGGACCAGCACAACATAAATCCGGCTCGGCCTCGGCTGCACCTGCACGCACGCCCCGACTGCAGGCTGAGCGCCGTCACGGAGTCGCTTGGCTAAGCCATGTTCATCGGATCGGTGAGGAAATGTCGCTGGGGCAGAGGAGTCTTGTGCGCCGCCGCACCACGTAGTGACGTACGTGTGTACACCTGTACAGGTGCAGAAAGTTTTTTTTTTTTTTGAGGGGGACAGGTGCAGACAGATGGGAGGGTCAAGTTATGCTTCCTGCAGGGAAATTTGGTCGCGACGTCCAGTACTCCAGGTGAGCAAGAGCTCCCTGCCAAATCTCCGGACGAAGCCGGCCAAAAGCAGTTTCTATTCAGGCTTCCTCTCTCTTTATCCGAGAGCCGTAGCCATTACGCCTCCGGCCATGGGCCGCCACGGTACTTCGGGTTGGGCCTTGCTTCACGCCTTGGCCTGCTGTGGTCTTCTGACCCGCCAGATGACTTCGGCCCAGAGCTCGCTCCCTCGCCGCTCTCTGCCTTCAGTCTTCCCGCCTTGTTAGAAGTTCCTGCATCGTTGACAGACTTTGTTCACAGAAACAAAGTGACGACTCTGCTTAAATACAGGCATACTATGTTTCCTGTAGAGGAACACCTAGCTGATAGCTGAACCATCACTACAATGAGAATTGATATTGTACGCCCAGCTTCCAGTCGCCATACCATAGCTGAGCCATTAACAGATCCACATAGTATGTAGCACATAATGAGAACTGATATTGCTAGTTCAGCTCTGTGCCTTATGGGGAGCGGAGATCTCCCGTGCTGCATGCATTGTGTGCTGCTGGTTTCCGGTACATTGTTCAGAGATCACAAGCATCGAGCAATGCAAAATAAGACACCAAAGAAGTACTAAGAATACTGCCATGAAACGTGTTCTTGGGCTTCAGAGCTCTGAACACCATTGGAATTCAGAGTTATGAACACCATTGGAATCTGGAGAACCGTCAGCATCTCCGCTAGACGCGGTAAACCAGCAACGGCCATCAAGGGCCAGCAACTTCCGGCTCTGCTGCGCCTGCGCGGAAGTCGGATCGGTCTCCTCTGTACGGCCGCAGTCTCGCTGTGTGATCGTTTCGTCGGGCTGCCTTGTGCCCCTATGCCTCCTGCTCTCACGCATCTGGGTGCGCCCCCGGCCTCCACTAGCCTGCGGCCCGGCTGCCCACGCGCAACGAGCCCCGGAGCAGCGCACATGGGTGTCCGCGCTGGAACGCGCCTCCTGCATTAACAAAAACAAGTGCTTTTAATGTTACAGCTTGCAATAGCATATCGCTCAGACACACACCAACCAGAGGAAAAGCAAATGGTCACTTTCAAAAATACAAGAGTATTGACGTTTGAATATTTCATACCTGCCATAAATAAAGCGACATTGTTGGAATGCCACACTGAATGGAAGGCTTGTTGGATAGAACGGAATGCTCTGCACCTCTGCGTGGCAGTCTCAACCTTCCTCTACCCTTTGCATTGTTTCTGCATTATTCCTCGCCTCTATTCTTCTTCACATCTCGCTCTTTTCCCCTTCATCTCCATCTTGTGAGCAAGTCAAGGAGCCAAATGAAGATAAACAAGTTCAGATTTAGTAAACAAAGCCATTCTATGTTATTTACAAATTCACAATTATAAGTTCAGAATCATACCTGTGTACTCACCCAAGACTACTTCGAAGGAATACGGCTCCTTGGTATAGTAGATGTGTCGGTCGACCTCATCATCTGTTGATGTCTTTCCATATGCCTTTAATTAGTTGCTGGACGTGCTTGATCTTTACCCACTCGGAGGAGTCATCTTGTAATGCTATCAGTTTGAGCAAGCTCGGGCTGCAGTCCACTCGCAACTTATTTAGCTTTGTCTCTTGTAAGTATTGTGGGAGTCCTTCAGCATCCAAATCCCACCACTCAAGGCTTTGGAGAGATGGCAAACCGTTCAGTTCCTTTAGTGCTTCGCAGTTAGAAATGTCAATCCATTGCAAGCTTGGGTTGTTGCTGATCCTCTCTACTCTTGGGTTCTCGTATGACCAAAGCTTGACTAGTGAAGGGAAGTTCTCTATAGAGACCAAGTGTGTGATATCTCTCAGGTCCAACTCCCTCAGCCCTAATGCATGATAACAAAGTCCAGGGGGAAGTTGCTGCAGTTTACAGTTATCAACTGTAAGCTTCTTCAGAGCAGGCATCGCTGCTACATGTTGCTCCCACTCCCATTCTGTCCATTCCAACATGTTCGTAAAACCTAGCTCTGTCAGCTTGGGAAAAGCAGCAGTAGAACCATGAGAAATATGATGAGGTTGCTTTATTTTGTTCCGTGCTCCTGGTGGCACTGATGCCCCATCCTTGCCATTATTGTCAACACCCATGGAGGGGAGGAGGAGCTCATGCCCAATAAATTGGACGGACGGAGCACGGTAGATCCAAAAGAGATCAAGAATGGGTAGCTGGCCCAATTCATTAGGCAGCTGCCTGCAGCATGCGTACTCCCTCCGTCCCAGAAAGGATGACGTTATGGGAAACGTGCCGGTCAAACTTTCTCAACTTTGACTAGGTTTGTATAAAATACGGACAACATTTTCATCTCCAAATAATTTTGTTAAAAAACTAGACTTAAAGATCTTTCCAATAAAACAAATTACTTAGCATAAATATTTATATATTTTAATATATAATTGCTTAGCATTTGAAAAGCGACTTCTTCTCGGGAACGACATCTATTTTGGGACGGAGGAGTAGTCCTTTAGCACCAACCGCCTTAAACTCCCAAAGGCTGACATGGTTCTCATCCACTGCGGCAGCCCACGTGCAAAGTAGCCTATGATATCAAGTGATTCTATGCAAGTCGGAGGGCACAGATTAGCCAGCACCTCCCCTGTTCTCTCGTGCTCCTCCTCGCTGATGTCATCTTTAACTTCCCCATTTTCTCCAAGCCTGCTGGTAAATACCAAATCTAATTTTTTCAAATGATCTTTATTACTAAGCATTGCTTTAGAGGCCATGGAACCAGAAGGTGCCTTCTCCAGATTCCATATATCAAGTAGTTTGAGATTGGACATAGGCCCTAGTTCTTCTAAGCTGCACCAGCCTGTGTTATCATTTGAATGTGTTGGAAACCCCGACATCGTCACCAAATCTTCTAGCTTTCGAAAGCCACAAGGAATTGAAGTGATGGCTGTGCCTCTTAAGTTGAGAAACCTTAGCTTCCGTAGCTTCATAATACTGTTAGGAAGTTGAGAGACATTTGTACAGTTTGCAAGGCCAAGTGCTTGAAGAAATTTGAGATGTCCAATGTCTCGAGGAATTGTAGATATGCTTGTGTTGTAAAGACATAAGTGCCTTAAATGTTTCAGGTGGCATATGGAGTCTGGTAGCTCAACTAGATTTACACTATCTAGATATAGTACTCTTAGGCAAGAAAGGTGGTTCAATAAATCCTTTAGTTCAACCGTGCTGCTTCCAAATAGCATTAATGTTCTAACTGAATCTTGTTTTTCCAAAGTCTCTGTCCTTACTGCCTTGTTTGATATAGACAGGTGACGAAGCTTTGGTGTGCTAATAAGAGTCCTATTGACATCCTGCACCTCACTAATAAGTGCGCCATCATCTTTTATTATATACTGAGCACATGAACGAACTACGTCATGCATGATGCATGATGATTGATCATAGGCTGTTTCGTTTGGTTCTAGAAGATTTCTTGAAAGTAATTCTCTATAGTATTCTTCCCCCACATCTTCTAGGGCCTTTGAGCTCATTTTGTTGTGTATATAACCTTGTGCTATCCAAAGCCCGACGATATCCACACTTCTTATCTTTTCATCCTTAGGGAAAAGTGAACAATACACAAAGCATTGCTTCAGATATGAAGGCAAGTCTTCATAACTTAAATAGACCGCTTTGTTAATGCCTACGTCCAATCCTTCCGTTGACCAAGTGTGGTTGTTACAAATATCCATCCAAGCCTCTCTTGTTTTACTTTTGTGGCGCAAGACTCCTCCAAGGACCTTAACTGCTAACGGCAAACAACCACAATTTTTCACAATGTTTATTCCAGTGTCCACTAATCCATTAACATCAGCTTCATCACTTTCATTTAGAACTACCTATCGGAAGAGGAAAAAATGCAGCACATGTGTGAGATTGAAAGTAGGTGCCAGAATCGAAAATATGTCATGTACTTGTGGGCTATGTTCTATTCTAAAATATTACATTTTCCAAATCGCCATGTGAATGCGGACGTAGTTGTGAGAGAAAAAAATAGGATAAAATGGGTTCACAAGAGCAACCAAATAAGATCCTTTCCTCATGTGAATGCTCTATTAAAATGTACCCATGAGATAAGTTAAAGTTAATTGCAAACCCAGATACGTGGGCATGTGTTGTTTCTAATTTGCTTTTTTAGTGGCCTTTGCGAATTATGAGGTATTTGGATTTGAGAACTCACTTCATCGTCAGGAGAGCGACCATACGCAAGTGCGTAGGATTTTTTTTTATTGATTAGGAGTGGATTAGATGGTTGACTGGGTGTTAGTTGTAACTATAACAAGTAGCTTGAAAATGTTGAAATATTTTAGGGGAGATGTTCGTGTTATTGGGCCCAGTACTAAGGTTGTGGCCTGTGTGGCGCTACTGGCAGTCCATAGGATTTTATATTGATGGCGGATAGGAGAAAAAGAAAAGGAAATCCGATAGAGAAAAGATAAAGGACGAAGAGAAGAGAAAATGTTAAAAAGGGTGACTCACATGTCCCTTCCCAATTAATGGATATTAATGGTGGAAGTTAATAAATCATTATTAAGGACATGGTTCCTCTGAAAAGTATGGACAAGTTTGTCCTCTCTCTAATTTAGTTCTATGTCATTTCACCAGGGAGCTTTGTTCATGGTACCAAGGAAGCACTAAAATATCCCCACTCCTTAGAAAACTTGACGCACTTCACATAGCAGGGTTCCAATATATGTCTTTTTGCAGCTAGTTTCTATTACATATTTATAAAAATCATTAAATTCAGGATCTTTGAAAGTTTTCCTCACAGCAAATGTACAAAAAAATAAAAGTCAATTATACTTCCTCGCTTCATAAACATAACTAGGATTTTACTAACTCAAACTTTTACAATTTTGACTAATGATATCTATAAAATATGTTCTCTTAAATAAAAATTATCTTTTATAATGAACCTAGGCATGCGAATGTTGTGTCAATTCTATGGATATTAATAGTGGAAGTTAATAAATCATTATTAAGGACAAATTTAGATGGGCTTCTATTTGTAATTGATCAGGACAGATATAACAAGTATTTGTTTTCTTTGTTACACTATTATTAATGCAAAAATAATATGCTAAATAGACGTCACTAACCTGTTTCTTTAGTAAAATCCAAGCATCTTCTATGTGCAGCTTATCCACTCGATGGAGATGTTGGGCATTCATCCCCCGAGCAACTGCATCATTTCTCGTGGTCACCAAGACACGACTGCTAGGAGCACCATAACTGAGTGGTACTCTAAGCAGGTCGTTCCACACCTTCTCATTCCACACATCATCCATCACCAACAGAAACCTCTTTTGTTGCACTGTATCTCTCAAAGCACGCTCAAGAAGGTTCTTATTTCCTGCAAAGCTTTCATTCTTGATACCAAAAGAAGCTAGAACACTTTGTAGGACACTGATCTCGTTGACTTCCTGGTTAACACTTATCCAGATTCTATCCTCAAAGTTATCCTCCACCGTGCTGTCATTGAAAGCCATCCTAGCAAGGGTGGTTTTGCCTATCCCACCCATGCCAGTGATAGCAACAGCTACAATCACGTTGTTGCCCTTGGATTCAATAGGACCATCCACCTTCTTGATCAGTAGATCAACGATTTTCTTTGTATCCTCCATGATGTTGTCACCAACAATGTCAGACAGGACAATGAGTGAACTAGTCTTGTCGGACAACGAATTGGAAGCATTGTTGACCGAATAACCTGAGGAGTTGGTTGCTTGCATGATGAATCGGAAGCGAGAGCTCCTCTTCTCAAGGTCCTCTAGTCGCTGGTTGAGAGCTTGAATCTTCTTGCCAATCTCATGCGCGATAACAGGGTTACAGAAGCAAGAGAACATCTTCCGGATGCCACTGCACCACTTCGAAGTGGATTTCGGAGCAGCCGTTGACGACAACGACGAGGGGTCTTCTCCGCCCTCCATGATGTAGCAGAGATCAAGGATGTCATCTGCGTCGTACATGACATCCTTGAGCTCCCTCACCCACCGCTCCGTGGCAGAGTCGCGGATGCGCCTCCTCTCAGCATCATCTAGGATGCTGCTGAGGTCACTGAGCGTCGTCTCGAGCTTTGTGATCTCGCCCGGCACGCCGAGCAGCATCTCCACCTCCTCCTTGGCCATGCCCGTCAGGATGTCCACCAGCTTGGACGCGAACGCGTCCAGCACAGCCGCCATGAGCAGGGGAATGGAGATGGAGCAGCAAGAGAGCAGAACCAAAGAATGGAGGAGAGCAGAACCAAAGAATGGAGGAGATGGAGTTGGCCCTGCGCTGCCTGTAGAGATAAGTAGAGCTGTAGACACAAGACAGCGTAGTAAATGTTGGAGTACTGTTGGGTTCATCCACCAACAATTGTCCCAACCAATTATTGTACGTGTTCATTGTTCACTGTAGTCCTGCAGGTCACACGCCAACCTGGCAATGTGCTTGTCCTCCTGCCAGTGCCACTGTGCTTGTCCTCCTGCCAGTGGCACGCGTACTGGTTTGGCAAGTGTGTGCGGTGGTGCGGTGCGGTGAAATTTTTCACCGGACCCAACTAATTGGCCATGGCCTAGCAGACATGCACACTCTTCATCAGTAATCGTGCGTAATCCTCGTCAACACACATTATATTCTCGCTTGATTCCCTTGTGCTCCTGCCCGCCCGTTAGCTGCTGAAGTGCAGAGTGCAGAGAAACAGTGACTCTCCTTGCACTCCATGAGACTTGGAAGAAGTCAAGGATACATTAGCATCCATCTCTAATGACCAGGCATATGTCTTCAGCTTCGTTCATGGCATTGCATTGGCATCCTTCGACTCCGTCACCACCAGGCAACAGTAGTTCGTGAATTATTAGTACCAGTACTATTTTGACTATTTTTGCGCCGCTGAAGGATCCGAATAGTACTCCGTATACTCGTGGTGAGATGGCTGTAGGCGCTGGTGTCACTGGGTGGGTGCTGGCCATCTCTGAATCATGCGTCTGGGGACCGCGATTATTACTGCGGTGCATAAGTGCGTGGGCTCTCATGTCTGGTATCAGTACGTTCACGGCTGTACAGCAGCACCAAGTCAAGTCTTTGGGGTCTAGCTGTTGGCACCGTTCCGGCTCTTTAATCAGAATTAATTTCCATCTGTAATTGCTGCCACATAAACACGTGTACCTTCTGTGAAATGCCGCTGCAAGCATTCATGTGTTTCACGACTCACCCATGACCATGCGACGATGCATGGTCTGGAGCGAGTTTAGCTCAACAGCACAATCAATTCTTGGACAGTTACCTCACAGAGCACAATCAATCATGCTAGATTCTACTCTAGCAGGATCAACCAACCGCTCTGCCCACAAATCAGTTTGACAGGGAGGCTGAACCCCGGAGACAGCCAACACATTACACATATATTGTCACCGCAGACAAACAAAACAATGAGATCGCAACTTAAAGATCCAACGATAAAGATGGCAAGTTACAAAACATGGTCTGATATTTTAATCTGGCCATTATCCCAATCTTCAGCAACCGCAGGGATCTGAGCTGCATGCTGAGTTACCGTAATCCACAAACTTGAGTTAAAACACCACATCGTCAATGTTAGATGGTATATGAGTGACTGGGAGTTGGGGGCCACCACCAGGCAGTTCACATCTGGTACTAGAACTCTAATGACACTACAGCAGAAATTCGACATAGACATGAGTAGAATCGATCGATCTTTTCAAAAAGGAAGACTAGGGGCTCCTACAAGCATCTCCGTCCGATCATCAGAACTTGCTGCACTCATCAACCACAGCCAGTCATATCCCCACCAGAGTCAGTTACGAGAAATGGTCCTGCAAAATAAGCAACCAAAACACCAGGGGAACAAGTCAGATGAGGGACAAAACAAGTGGAAGCTGCCATTTGCTACAGTGCTGTAACGGGTTAGTTTCAGCGTGTCAATTGCAGCAGCCTGTGCACTGTGCAAGCGTCAGCTACCTTCAGATGATTCAAATTGCAACACAAAACAGTGATCAGTTGCAGCAGCTCGTGTAATGTGCAAACATCAGCTGCCCCCAGGTGATTCAAATGCAACATAAGACAGTCATAAAGTTGAGCCCGTTTGGTGTGGCTTCCAGGTGCTCGGGCTCCGGCTCCTCCAAATAGGGCCTTAATTTTTTAGCATGTTGCCCAAAAGAAGAGAAATGGGGTCCAAACCCATGATGGCAAAACATATGCAGACCTGTTGTGCCATTCTTGAGTGCATGATAAATAGCATAGCAGTACCAAGAGGACACTACATGGGAGCTATAGTTTCAGCATGTTAGTTGCAGCAGGCTGTGTGCTGTGATAGAGCTAGTTTCAGCATGTCAGTTGCTGCAGCTTGTGTGATGTGCAAACGTCAGCTACCCTCAGATCATTCAAATGCAAAACAAAACGGTGACAGACTTAGTGTTGGATCAAATTATATATCTAAAGAAAACTTAGTGTTAGTTCATGTTGCACAAAAAGAGATTAGGGCTCAGAACCAGCAATGGCAATGCAATGCTTAAACAGGAAATGCAGTACCTACTACCAAGAGAAGGACATAAAAGAGAGTAATAATAAACTAAATGTAGGTGCCTTTTTTTCTTTTTTTTCCCCTTAACCGCTAGGCTGTAAGTCATATTTATTCCAACATTGACATAGAATAAACCCTCATTGATGTAAGGCATATTCATATGAACATTTGATGCAAAAAATAAACAAGTACATACCTATTTCTTTGGAAGACGGTCTCTTGGATGATGAAATTTGCAGTGCATCTGAAATTTACAGTAGCCATGCTTAATGTAGTGAGGACACTCAGGTTCACCAGGCCTTTCAGGATGTATTGCCTGTTCCTGTTGCTGCAGAACATTCTGTGACTTCGTGGCAAAATCATGTCCATAGTCAGTACCATCAATTAGTCCCTGAAACAACACAGCTCCACAGTTCAAATACCAGAAAGGAGCAATAAACCATGTATAGCTGAAATCACAATATGAAAATCTGTGAACACCTAAAACCTAATTCCCCAGCTTGAACATGCAGGAGAGCTGCACATCATTTGATTAAGAAGAAAGTACATAATGGAGGCAAAGGAGATCCCCCACCCCGAACAGAAACACCTTGAGGCCATTTAGGAATAACATTTCTTTGCATAAACATCAGATCAGGAATAATAGGCACAGATCACAATGCTTAAAAAAGAAGCATGCACACTCTTTCTTATCTACATAACAGATAATAAAATCATCATTATTACTGTAGTTTGAAACCAACTAAAGAATCTTGGAATGCCACAGGTAATAATTTGAAAAGGTGTGATCAGTTACTAGATTGTGCCTTTTCCAGTGCTTCAGAAGTAAGGTAGACAAGCAATAGGTACTACTAATTAAAGAGAAGACAAGAAAAAGAACTACCACTGAATGAACTAACCATGAATAATAAATACATACCCCTCTGCTCCAATCTTTTGGATGATAAAATTCACAAGCTGATCTAGACTGGCATGTCCCAGTTTTCATGTAGATTGGGCATTCTGCCGGATGCCACCCACTTGAAAGTATATCTTTTGGATGATTGAATATACATTCTGATTGATATTTGCATTTCCCAAATTGCATGTAGTACCGGCAATCTGGTTGACCAGGCCTCTCAGGATATTTTTGTTGCTGGTACATCTTGTCTTGTAGTGTGGTTCTAGGTATTGGGTAGTCGTCTTCGCTTGCAGCGACTGAATTTTTTGGACTTGCTGCACCCTGCATGCTTGGGGTTATATCCTTCGGGTGATGAAACTTACAGTTTGCCCCAAATTTACAGGCCCCGGTTTTCACATAGAAAGGGCACTCAGGTTCACCAGGTCTGTCAGGAGAAATCATCAGTTCTCCTGGTAGTACTGGCTCTTTTTTGGATGGTATCTACTTGATCTTTCTTTTGGATGGTATCTACTTTGGAATTTGCCTTCTGGATGGTAGGTACATGGAAATTTGTCTTTTGGATGGTAATATCGGCACGATGATGCAAACCTACAATGACCAAATTTCAGAAGGAAAGGGCATTCAGGCCTCTCAGGATAGTCCCCATGTTCCTGCTTGCACAAAGGCCCATCTGAACTATCCGCCGAGCAGCAGCCATCAGAATCATCAGAAGCAGATGCCCAATCAGGATCCTACTTGAAGCAAATGAGAAAAGTTATTAAGAATGCATTACTATGGACACAGTATACATAGTTCATGTGAAATTCCAAAATTGCAAAACTGGCAAATCTGCTTTACTTGGATTAAAAGGATGCATGTCTAATAAATCAAATAGTAGCATGCAAAATTCCCTAAAACTTCGGCTCAGCTACCACAGGCTAGTCATATCAGATATTCAAAATGCTTTTTCACATAAAGGTTCAGGTCTATAGGTTCGACTCAAGCATCTAATAGATTCAACAAATATTGGAAGATACTGGTGCCAAATATTTATTCAATAAACAATATGAAAATACATCTGAGCAGTGTGTCATGGTTTTTGAGGTCATATGGCTTGGGTTTGGGTCAATAACATTTGAAAGGAAGAAAGAATAGAAATAAAGATTGGAAAAAACATCCATCCACATACAAGCAGATATGCTACAAGAAAATAAACATAGGGTTTCTTTTACAAAAAATATGTTGCAGAGTTCTAAGATGTGGGGAATTGAATACTTAAATATACAGTTACATTAATGTATTTCCTCCGTTCCAAATTATAAGTCGCTTTAACTTTTTTGGTACATCCATTTTGCTATGCATTCTACTCTAGATGTAATAATATATCTAGATACATAGCCAAATGGATGAACCAAAAAAGTCAGAGACTTATAATTTGAAACGGAGGGAGTATAATATTTAAATAGACATAGCATGTATGGATGTACCTTTTTTATCCTCATTTCCTTTTCTTCTGTACAAGGGGCGCATTCTGAGGAGGTAAAAGCATCCGAAGTATGTTTGGAGGAAGAATCTCAGATCCAGACGATATGTCATCCATGGTTCCATGTTCAGGTGACTTCTTTGAGTGTGGTGAAGATTGCAAGTTAGTATCATCCCATCCTGTTGCCGTGTGGTGTTGAATATCAAGAACTTGCTCCGGATGGTTAAAACAACATTTCTTTCCATATCTGCATGTACCATTACGCATGTAATAGGTACACTTCCTTGCTCCCTGATCAAAGAACGAAATTTGGTTCAGTAGCTTTAAATGCAAAGCATAAGTTTATGAACTAGCTTAGATGAATAGAAGGAAACAGAAAAATGCATACTTCTCGAATGGGGAGGCCAACACGGTTCAGCTCCAGAAATTCAACTTCATGATTTCTTTGTTCAGAAGGGAAACTTGAAGCTTCCAGTTTTGCTTTGAGCTGTAGTGATGAAAACATGTTTCAGTATGACAAAAGGACAAAAGTTAAGCTACATAATGATAGAATCCACAAATGAAAGATAAAACACTAAACAGGTATAACATGACTTTCTAAAGTGCATATCACACATAGTGGAAATACAGCAAGTCAGCACTGAAATCTTTATAGCATGCACTTCAAATTTAGACAGATAAAATGCATGGTGAAGGAAAAGATGCATGCACACATGTAAAACAAAATCAATTGGAGGGATATATTTGATTGTATATCATTAACTATATGAAAGAAGGCTGACACTGAAAAGCCAACAGAGTTTAGAAGTTAATGCCAATTTTACCCGCGGATGATTGAAGCAGCACGATGACCCATATGAGCAGCTCCCGGTTGACAGATAAAAACGGCAGTTCAGTTTACCAGGCCTCTGTGGGTATCCTTCAGAGAGACCAATCTTCTCTCTGTGCACCTCTTGATCTTTCACAGCATTATCATCTGTGATTGTTCTCAGTTGATCACTGGTGCGTTGCTCCACTGCCTCATTTTGATCTTGTACAAAAACACCATCTTCAGCTTGCTCTGCCACCATGATGTCCTCCTCTTGCGATTCTTCCACAGCAATGCCAACCTTGGCCGCACCCAGTATGCTACCAACACCTCCTTGCCCCACCACCTCTGGATCAACTGCAGCAATATTATCTGTGGTTGTTCTCAGTTGATCCCTGGTGCACTGTGGTTCCAAATTACCCTGATCTAGTACAGAAAGGCCATCCATACCTTGGTCTGGAACCACCAGGTTCTCCTCTTGTGACTCCACACCACTGCAATCCTTAGCTGCACCTTGTTTGTCATTGGCATCTTCTTGATACACCTCTTTATCTTCCACAGAATTCTCACTGTTGGTCGCTCTTGATTCGTCACCTGCAGATTGTTCCATTTCCTTGTCTTGATCTTCAACAGTAATCCCATCTGAGGTCACACCCTTTTCAAAAATGGCACCTTCTTGCTCCATCACCTCTTGCAATTCTGCAGCATTGTCTTCCATGGTTGTTCTCAATTGATCACTGGTGCATTGTACCACCACATTGCCTTCATCTAGTACAAAAGGGTCATCCACACCTTGACCTGGATCCACAACGTTCTCCTCTTGTGGCTCCACACCACTGTCTTCCTTAGCTGTACCTTGTCTGTTAATGGCATCTTCTTGATCCACCTTCTTGTTATCTTCCACAGCATTCTCACACTCAAGTACACTTGATTCGTCACCTGCAGATTGTTCCGCTTCCTTGTCCTGATCTTCAACAGTAATGCCACCAGCAGTCATACCCTTTTCAAAAGTGGCACCTTCTTGCTCCACCAACTCTTGGAACTCTGCAGCATTATCCTCCATGGTTGCTCTCAGCTGATCATTGGTACATTGCTCGACCGCATTACCCTTATCTCCTGCAGACATGGCATCCCCACCTTGCTCTGCAACCACCACGCCCTCCTCTTGTGCCTCCACACAACTGTCATCATTGATCACACCTTGTATGTTGATCACATCTTCTGGATCCACATTCTCATTATCTTCCAGACCATTCTCATCCTTGGTTGACCTTGATTCATCACCAATAGATTGCTCTACTTCCTTCTCTTGGTCCTCACCAGCAATATGATCTGTGGTCACAACCCTTTGAACAATGTCACCTTCTTGCTCCACCGCCTTCTGATTTTCTGCAGCATGATCATCCAGGGTTGCTCTCAGCTGATCACTTGTGTATAGTTCCACCATATTATCCTCATCTGATAGAGAGATGCCATCGTCACGTTGCTCTACAGCCACTATGTTGTTCTCTAGTAACCATGCACCACTGCCATCCTTGATCACACCGTGTTTGTCTATGACATCTTCTTGGTCCACCACCTTATCCTTAACTTCCACAGAATTTGTATAACTGGTTGCTCTTGATTCGTCACCATCAGATTCCTTCATTTCCTTCTCTTGATCTTCAACAGCAATATCATCCGTTGTTGCATCCATATCAAAAATGGCACCTTCCTGTTCCACCACCCCTTGACCTTCTGAAGCATTATCAGCCATGGTTGTTCTCGGTCGACCACTGCTACATTGCTCCACCACCTTATCTTGATCTTGCACAGAAATGTCATCCTCACCATGCTCCGCCACCACCACATTCTCCTCTTGTGGTTCCACAATGACACAATCCTTAGCTGCATCCAGTACACCAACAGAAACTTCTTGCTCCACCGCCTTCTCCTTTTCTTCCACAACATTGCCATCCTTGACGGCTGTTGCTTCATGATTGGTGCATTGTTCTACAGCTTCCATAGCAGTGTAACACTCAACTTCCCCTTCTAGCTCCACCACCTCTTGATCCTGTACAGCATTATCATCTGTTCCTGTTCTCAATTGATCACCGGTGGACTGCTCCACTACATATTGATCTTGTGAAGAAATGGCATCCTCATTTTGCTCTGCCACCACCAAATCATCATCCTCTTGTGATTCCACAGGAGCACCATCCATGGCTGCATCCAGTAGTACACCAACAGCACCTTCTTCTTCCAAACCCGTCTCTTCTTCAACAATATCGCCATCCTTCACTGTTTTTGACCCATCATCATCGCTGGATTGTTCTACAACTTCCACAGCAGTGCAACACTCAATTTCCCCTTCTAGCTCCACCACCTCTTGATCTTGTACAGTATTATCATCTGTGGCTGTTCTCAATTGATCACCGATGGACTGCTCCACTACCTCATTTTGCTCTGCCACCACCAAATCATCCTCCTCTTGTGATTCCACAGGAGCACCAACATTGGCTGCATCCAGTAGTAAACCAACAGAACCTTCTTCTTCCACACCCTTCTCTTCTTCAGCAATATCCCCATCCTTTCCTGCTTTCGACCCACCATCGCTGCATTGTTCTACAGCTTCCAAAGCAGTGTACCACTCAGTTGCCCCTTCTTGCTCCACCACCACCTCTTGATCTTGTGCAGCATTACCATCTGTGGTTGTCGTTGTCGATCGATCACCAGCGCACTGCTCCACCACCTCATGTTGATCTTGCACAGAAACGACCTCCACGCCTTGCTCTTCTTCCCCCACAGCATTCCCCTCCTCTTGCAATCCCACAGAACCACCATCTTCAGCTGCATCCAGTATGCCACCAGAGCATTCTTGCTTGATCACCGCCTCATCTACTTCCACAGCATCGCTAGCCTTGACTGCCCTCGTTTCATCACCAGCACATTGCTCTACTGCGGAGTAGTTACTCTCATCTTCCACCACAGCAGCACAGTCCTCGGTGGCCCCTTGTTGCTCCACCCCCACCCCCTCCTCCTGATCTTGGCCCACGGCTACCCCCAACGCATCACCAGGGCACTGCTCCCCCTCCTCCTCCTCCTCCTGACCACAGGTAGACGTAGGGAAACGATTCCCGTCCGCAGAGCGAACATCAACAGCAAGACCTTCCTTCTCCCGACTGCCTTCGGCGGCTGCATCCCGCCCTTCCTCGGCCGGTACCAACCCTAGCTCCTCCTCCTCCCCGGCACCTGCGCCACCACCCCCAGCACCCTGATCGTCCCCGTGCTGCCGCTGGAGAGCAGCCGACGAGTGCACGTGGACGCTGCCGCCGCCGCCGCCGCCTGGGGCGCCGTCGGCGGAGGGAGCGGGCCCCGCGCCCGCGTCGAGCAGGAGCCCGAGGCCGAGGCCCACATTGGGAGGCGGCGGCGGCTTGGGGCCGGAGAAGCGGCCGATGGCGGCGGAGAGCGTGGCCGGGAGAGGAATGGTACCGAACAGCCTCCTCCCGAGGCCGCCACCGGACTTGGAGGCGGACTTGGGCGACGGCGACGGCGAGCGAGGCGGCGGCGGATCGGCGGCCGCCGCCAGGGCGTCCTTGAACTCGTCCTCGTCATCCACCCCAGCCATGGCAGTGGCGGCGGCGGCGGGGGCGCGGGGTGGAGGAGAAAACCCTAAACCCTCGCTCGCTCACGCTCTCTCCTCCCAACCACTCCTCGTCCTTCTGTCACCCACTCACGCTTTGGCTTCCCTCGTCCTTGGTTGGTTGGTGGGAGACTCCTGTATGTATCGTGGTGGAGTCGTGGGAGACGCGGCGGATGGGCCCCGTGGGCCGTGGTGGTTTTGTTTCTGCCTCGAGGGATTAATTACGTGCACGTCCATTTGTATGGGAATGTTGATTACTGTGAGATTGGCTGGGAATCCGGGGCCTTTTGTTTTGTTGCTGTTGTTTAATGCACCGGGATTTGGCAGAACCTGGGCCCTGGGGTTTGCAGTGCCAGGATAGAAAGTCCTGCTTTGTTTTTAGGCGCTTGGCTTGGCCTGGAAACTAGCAGCGGCTGCTGTGTTGTTTCCTGCAAATCTCCTCACATACATGCATGAAGACTTAAATATAGATGAAATCAAAAACTAATGCGTTTTGTTATACTTTATGAGATGAACATTTTGAGCCTAATTAATCAATATTTGGATAATTTTTATCAAATATAAACGAAATCTACAATGTCACATTTATGACAAATTCCCAACTTTGTCACTCCCAATTTGGGATCTAAACAAGGCCCGATTATTGTAGCATGAATGGGTGAAGTTCCGGTCACGAAAAAAATTATTGTAGCACGAATAGATCGCAGGTCTATTGAACTTGCATGCTTGTTTCATACTCCTTCCTTCCCGCAAAAAAATGTCATTATGGAATTCGTGTTGGTTAAAAAGAATCTATAACTCTTATATAAACAAACCCTAATATCTAATTCTCTCGACATGCAACGCGTCCATATAAGCATCCCACTATCTATTTTTTTGACATGCAATATGTCCACCTCTACAATCCACTATTATTCGGTACTAGCAATTTATCTTGACATAAAAGGTGCACACTATCCTTTATACCCGCGGCAACGCGCGAGAAATTCTCCTAGTTGACTATAAAGCATTAGCAACATTTGTATTTGAATAAGTTTATTATTAAATATAATATTCAATGGTTTATCTAATTATACTAACTACACCATAAATTTTAATATTTTCATATATAATTGGTCAATGTCGAAAATGTTTTGCTCGTGAAGTGAGAATTACATTTGTTTAGAACGGAGGGTGTCTCGGTACCCTCTAAGGCTCCTTTGTATCAGTCATTCCCTTTGGGGATTGGAGGGGTTGAGGGGTAATTTAGCTCAATTCCCCCCCCCCCCCCCCACCCACAATACCTTCCAATTCCGAAGAAAATGGTTGAAGCTAAACTAGCCCAAAGTTTCCATTCCAACTAGAGCTCTTAAACAATGGAAGAAAGTTTGTTATACTATTTCATTAGCGAGAAGCCGAGAATTCAACTTTAGTCGAGATGAGACGTTGCATGAAGGTTGTTGGATGCTTGCACGACCATTGGAAATCACAAAGTCTTTTGGAGGTTGCAAGTTAGGCTTGGGGGCAAACCTGCTTGCATAGTCTTGGATGGAACCTTGTTGCATTGGTTATTCCTTGGAAAAAGGTCAAAGAATGGGCTAGGTGGATGGTTTGCCATATAATATCTAATTATAGAATGATGCTATGTAAAAGACTAAACTCCTGTGGTGCATGACCTAGTATGATACCAAGCCCGGATAGTGACCTCAAGGAAGGTTGGATAGAGGAGATCTCACTATCAGCAGAGCTAGATGAAACCGTAGGCATGAGACATTCAAGTGAAGGTACAAGTTCAACCTAAAAAAAGCAAAGATTATCAACAAGTAAAATCGAAAGCATTGGGCCACTAACGTGTATTTTTTTTTTTTTCTTTTTTGAGGGGTCAGCAGGGGAAATCCCTACTTGATTTTTTTTATATAAAAGAAGACAGGCACTGTACAAAGAAAGAAACTAACAAACCAGAGGAAGCAAGGGGAAGGAGCAGAACTAACTAACCTAGCTAACCGGGTACAAGGCCAAAAGACCCAAGAAAAAGAACAGAAAAACCTAATACAAAAACTAAAGGGGCAGGAGTAACTAAAGGAGGAACTAGGAGAAAAGAAACAACAAGAAAAACTAAATCCACTAACGTGGATGAAAACCTATTTTTTCTAATGAAGTGCACGGAAATGGAGATTTTGATGAAACCTACCTTCAACCGTTTCTTTAATTAGATATATATTTAATCTTATAACTATTCTCTATTTCTGATTTCTCGCTTAAGGAAAGATGGAGATTGATTCTCTAGATTGCACACAAGATATAGAAAGATTGTTGGAGTATGAAAAGATATATAAATCAACTTTTATTCAAATGGCTCTTGAATTTATGATTTAGAGAGCGAGTTTTAGAAGTACTCTTAGAGAGAGCGATATAAGAAAGGCTGCTCTGTAAATCGATATGAAGTCCCAATATTTATTTAAGTTCCTCTATTTTATGATTCAGAATGTTACATTTTCAAATAACCTCGAAGGTTAAATTTTCATGCGCGCGCACACACCTAGTTTCGAAATGTGACAATCCTGACACGATTTTCATTACGTACAACCGAGAGACAGGCCCCCTATCTCAATCCAGCGACAGGAACCAGATATCAGATGGGGAAAAACGAGTCGATATCTTAATGCGCATCTGACAGCTATTCTCATTGAGTCATTGATCTCAATCCAGCGACAGGAATCAGATATCAGATTTTTTTTTAAAAAAAAGAAAAGACATGGGAAAAAACGAATCCATATCTTGATGCGCATCTGACAGCCATTCCCATTGGTTGAGAAATAAGCGTTTGAGTCGACTGGGAAATAGGAAAAACCCACAATGAAGGATACTAATAATGTCTTAACAGAACGAACTGGTAATTGTTCAGCTTAGTTGCACCATGAAACCAGCGGCCTGCACAGGGCCCACCATTACAAAAGATTTGGAGAAACCACGTAACAAGCTTGGACCAAACACCAGAGCACCACCTTATTCGCCACCCGACCAGTTGGCATCATAGGCCCTAGGAGACACAGCCACAAGACGATAGGCTGAACAAAAACGAAAACATGCTATTAGTAATAGTATTATATATGATACATTCATAGATTAGACAGGAATTTCTGATTGCTTGGATAGAATTTTTGAAATGCATGTAATGTGACCAAATATCTTATTAACCTGGAGGTAATTCAAAAATTCCATATATAACTCTGTGTGTGTGTGTGGGGGGGGGGGGGGCTACGACTACATGACCATTCCCCTGTAATAGGGACAGGCTCACAGCCAGGCCTCAAAACATTCAAGAGAGCCTCAGCATTCAGTCAAAAGAGTGGCAAGCATGCTAGCTTCCTCGTAGTCACAGACACAAGGGAGATCAAAAGATGGCAGCATTACCATCAACGCTTGACCAGCAAATCAGTCACAGGCTCACAAAAAGTAAAAACAATAAAAAAAGTGGCCCATGCCCCATAGTAAGATGGAAACAGGATATGGAGTATGGAATAAGTAAACTGGATTGGTAGATGAGAACAGCTACTGTTTCCATCAGCAATTATTCATGGTACAGATTTTTATGGGCACCAATGCACAATGGAAACGTACTTCAACTACTACTAGTCACACTATGATCCTGATAGGAAAACAACAACAGTTCTGAACTACAACAATTCATACTTAAGCATAATATAGATTTTGAATATGGATGTAACTGTAAAGGGTGTTGTTATGTGCTCTACTTTATGCCTTGATGAGTAATTGCAGCTTAGAATATATTGGAACAAGGTTCAAAATTTTTTAATTGGGTTATGAAGCATAAAGAATGTTAATAGTTAACTTACAACCTTCTGGCCTTGGGAGCTTCTTGAAAGTGATTTGCTCTTTAAGTATGCCATTTCTATTCAAGATCTTCACAATTTGCCTGACCTTATCCTTGACCCTTAGTTTCTCTTCACATTCTATACTGACTTCCTTAAGATGTGGACATGAAAATGATTGCTCTATTTTAACATGTTTTCTTTCGCCTCGGCCTGCGCATAAGAAATTCTGCAGGACACAACATACAAGATAAATCGAGTATACATTATATTACACAATCATTAGTACAGTGGTAACATATATCCAGAAAATCTACCTTGTCACTAAGAAGTTGAAGTGTAAGCTTTTCAAGAACTGGTGTGTGCTGAAGAAAGCGGACCAGTGCATGCATGTCAACATGCCTGCACCACATGTCGAGTAAAAGAGTCTTCAATCTTCCAAATATGGGGCAACATTCCAAATCCCTTTTGTAGATATACTACAAGTAGCAAAAATATCAGAAACTCAAATTTTCCAGCTTATGAAATGAAATAATTGAGACCAGTAGAAACTTTGGTTGATATTTTAGATTCACAAGTACATAAGAAAATCAAAGAACTACACCTTAAACCTCTAACCTGTCATTTTGCCTTGTCAGGATCCTATTACATAATGAAATTGCATGATCCAATGATGCAATTCAACAAAAATAAAAAGTTAACAGCAAGCATCAAGCAATCAATAGTACAAGACCTTGATTGGACATACATACAATAGTTAATGCCTAATTTTGACATGCAAATACAATGATCACCCATATCTCTTCCTAAGCTTTTCTGCATCAGAAACATTGATATGTTGACCATAGAGGCAGATACTATCAACCCCAAAAGAAATTGACAAGAACCACTCAGTCTAACAATTGCAGATTGTGTGGCGTACAAAATTCAAAGCTACAAATAGTAACAATAATCTATTATAATCATCAGAAAGAAACAATGAAAAGTAAGTCAGCCAAATAATAATGGTGGCAGCACCAATCTGTTATAATGAAAAAGCAAGTTGTTTAAGTATGACAAAATATATATATAGCAAATAACAGTAGTAGTAGATACAGAGTCCAATATAAGTAGAAGAGTAAAATACACTAGCGGCCCTTTAACTTGTCAGCCTATGCCACTTTGGTCTATAAACTTGCAAACGCGAAAAAGTGACCCCTGAACTTGTCATCCTGTGCCACTTTGGTCCATAAACTTGCAAACGTGAAAAATTGGTCTCTGAACTTGTCCGCACGTGCCACTTTGGTCCATGACCTTGCAAACACGAAAAAGGGTTCATGGACCAAAGTGGCACAAGCCTACAAGTTCAGGGACGAGTTTTTCACGTTTGTAAGTCTTCGTGACCAAAGTAAGACAAGAAACAAGTCCAGGGGCCACTTTTTCGCGTTTGCAAGTTCGTGGACCAAAGTGGCATAGGCCGACAAGTTAAAGGGCCGTCAGTGTATTTTACTCTAAGTAGAAGCATACCACTTCAGGCTGATCTTTAAGCTCCAAATTTATAGCATTGGACAGAACATTCAGAAGTACGCTCCGATAACTCCCAACAGGATAACCACGACAACCTTCACAGCTTTCATCAGTACAACCCTCACACTTATCCTTGCACTCGTAGCGGGAAAGATCAATGGATGCGGTTTCTAGCACTGGCATGCTCTCAAGCAAAGGAGTCTTGCCTCCACACTCAAGAAGGCGCAGCGAAACAATACCAGGTGCCGAAATACTGACGCGGTGCCCCGGGGGGAAGTTGCATTCAGTGAAGTACAACCGCTTCAGCGATGGAAACGACATGCCGCGCACCCAGAGGCCACACTCCTTCATCTTCAACTCCTCCAACACTGGACAGCTCGAGAAATCCACATAATCTTTGTCCAAAAACACATTGTGAACCTCCAAGCTCCTCAGGTGCTGGGAGATAAGAGGCACAGCGAGTTCTGTTTCGTGGCCAATATGATCGCCGACGACCTTGAGCACCTGAACCCTGCACGCCAGCGCGTACTGGATCCACGAGTCGAAGCACGGGTTCGGCTCCGGCTCCTCAGGCTCGCCACCGTAGTCGTCCCAGGTGAGGTACGCCTCGACCTCGCAGCTGACGAGGGGAAGGTGGCCGCGGGCGGCGACGAGACGGTTCACGAACCTGTCGAAGTCCTGGGCGGTCGCGAACCTCGCCTTGGGCCCGGCGAGGCGCAGGGCGGGGGCGGCCTTCCAGAGGTGCCGCCACCGGCGCGCGAGCACGGACGTCTGCACGGCCTCGTCCGCCGGCAGCAGGGAGAGGATGTGCTGGAGGAGCGCGTCGGGGAGACCGCTGATGCGGTCCTCGCCGCACGCTCCCGCCGCCTTCTTGTCCATTCCGTCGAGCACGCCGCCGGCGCTCGCAGGACAGAGGTTCTGCGGGAACGGCGAGGGAAGAGGAAATGTGTACGGAATCTAGGATCACCTCGCCTCGACGCGGAAGCTGGCTGCTCCTCGCTTCGTCTGCCAACACTCGGCGGCGGCGGCGGCGGCGGCTGAACGAGACATTGGTCTTAAAATGCACTCGCTCGATGATGACTTGTCACTGGAGGTGAAGAGACGGTCTTCGGGAGCTTTGGACTGTGGACCCTCACTCCGGCTCGAGGGCCGTGCTGTGCTCCGCTATTAATTGCTACTAATTGCTACTAGTACTAGTATAAATCGTTAGTCCGTTTGCCAAAGAAAATTAGCATTATTTTCATTTAAAGAAAAATAATTTTCTAAAAATAAAGAAAAAGAATTGCAGGTGAAACTATACTTCTTATATTCAACCATTCATTAGTACAAACTCTGGTGGTTGTGGCAAAAATTGCAAGTAAAATTATACTACTTATATAAACGATGAATAAATATAAAAAAACCTAAGGCCCCGCCCGACACTGAAAGTCATAACCCGTGAGACTGGGTCATCTACTTTAATACCGCTTTGGCACACGGGGCCAGCGAGAGGTTTTTTTTTGTGGGAATCCAAAAATTCACGTCCATCAGGACTCGAACCCGAGCGGCCGACTCGTGGCCTTAAGCCAACGCCGCTGCCAGCTGAGCTCATGTTAGTGGATAATTTAGCACTCTGATATGAACAACTAATTATATACTATGTGTTAGTGACTAGTATGAGTATAACCTTCCTTTACGAAAAAGTGACTATGTGTTCCTGTCTTTATTTGTGAATCCCTGTTTGCATCCTTTGAGCATCGGTTCTTAAGTAACGATCAAGAAAATTGATCAAATGATCCCAATACAAAAACTTCCACATCCAAGGAAAGCTTATGGCTTCAACAAGATGTTTTATTCGTTCTCTTGGAGAAAAGGATAAATGTACCAAATAAATCGTGATGGCCACTTGTGATTGGGGGATGTCCGGAGGTGTGTACACAAATTGTCCGGAAGGATGTCCGGAAGTATATGTTACAATACCTTGATGGCTTGATGACGTACACAAATTGTTATTCTGGCCGGAACGAAGTCTTTCAGAAATCACGTACGTGCGGGCATACCGAGAACAAGCTTAGTTTCTGGGCCTGTGTCGGTTTCCTTTTGCGAGGCCAGTTATCTCGGTCAACGAAGCGCTGCCCGTAACGTATCTGTTGAGTACTCTACTTGTGTTGTGTTGCAACTTGCAAATCAGTTCTTTGAACATTACTAGTTTGGAAACAAATACGACTTTTGGGGATATATCCCTATAAAGTTAAGAGTCTTATTTGCTTAGATCCAATAACTTGCAACACGTCGGATCGGGACGGCGGCAGCATGGCAGCGGAGGCGGCGAGGCCAAACAAGAAGGCACGCGGGACGGCCGCGTCTGGCCTGACGGCTTTCGCCCTGCGCCTGGCGAAGCGCCTCGCTGAGCCTGATGAGGGCGCTGGCGTCGACCAGAACATCGTCTTCTCGCCGCTGTCCATCTACGCCGCGCTAGCCCTTCTGTCGGCCGGGGCACGCGGTACCACCCTCGACGAGCTGCTAGCCGTGCTAGGCGCGGCGTCGCGCGATGAGATCGCCGAGTTCGTCAGCGCCGTGGTGGAGCGCGCCCTCGCCGACCGCCCCTCCAAGTCCAGGGCGCCCCTTGTCGCGTTCGCGTGCGCGATCTGGCACGAGAAGACGATGGCTCTGAAGCCGGCTTATAGCGCAGCCGCCGTGGAATCCTACAAGGCCGAGACGCATGCTGCTGATTTCAACGACAAGGTCAGTTTCTTTGATCTACCTAAACAACAACGAGAATTAGATATGAAGATTTTGCTTCAGCTATATATATGCTAATCGATAAGTGAATTACAGGCAGAGGAGGCAAGAGTAGAAATCAACAAATGGGTTTCAAAGGCCACGAAGGATCTCATCACCTCAATCCTTCCTGAAGGTTCCGTAGGCTCTGACACCGCCCTAGTGCTAGCCAATGCCATCTACTTCAAGGGCAGCTGGTCCATACCCTTCGCCGAGAAGAACACCAAGAACAGGCGCTTCCAACGGCTCGACGGCAGCCATCTGAGCACGCCATTCATGCGTGGCCTAGGGTATCACGCGGTGAAGGCGTACCAAGAGTTCAAGGTGCTCAAGCTAGCCTACCGTCCATACCATCTACCGTGCTGGCACGACAAATATGGGCGCGGTAGTAATCGTAATACTAAGAAGCAAAAGGGCCAGGGCTCTAACAAACGACCTCGGTTCTCGATGTGTGTCTTCCTCCCGAATGACCACGACGGCCTGCCGAGCCTCGTGGACAAGATGGCCTCCTGCCCCAGCTTCCTATGGGACCACATGCCGAGCGAGCGCGTTGAGATTGGCGAGTTGTGGTTGCCCAAGTTCAAGCTCTCCTTCTGTAGCAGAATCAACGACGTTCTCAAGGCCATGGGGATCAAGGCAGCCTTTGGGAAAGGCACTGCTGACCTGTCTGACATGCTGGAGGGCGGGGCTCACCTGAAATTGGAGCATGTTTTCCACAAGGCAGTCATCGAAGTGAACGAGGAAGGGACAGAAGCAGCGGCCTCTACTGCTTCCTCGTGCAAGCTACAGTGCGCTCGTCGTCGTGTGGATTTTGTCGCCGACCATCCGTTTGCGTTCTTTGTGGTGGAGGAGAGGTCTGGTGTTGTCGTCTTCATGGGACACGTTCTGGATCCCACGAAATCAGCATAAAAATAGTGTGTGAAATTGTGTGGGAGAACCATAGTGGAGTCGCTTCGTGAAGAATAAAGGGTCCTTTTTTTATTGGTACAATTATAATATTGCAAGTTTGGAGTACTGCCAATTTTATTCGCATATTTAGAACTTGTCGTTATAAGTTTTTTTCGGCTTGAATCATGTTATAGACTAGGGTATGTATTCTCATATAGTCCAAAATACCATTGCTCCTTCTCTCCCTCCACCCACTAACGTATGGACTCTATTCGTTAGCTTCTCATTCCACCTCTAGCTAACGTGGTTCCTAACCAAGAAGGAGCTCTACACCCGCACTCTCCCCAAGCAGGAGCTGACGAATACTTAAGCTCGACTATTAGAGCCGTTGAGTCATGACCGCACTCACCTACCGAAGCCGCCGTGTTAATTAAACTTGGTAAGATGTTAAAAGTTTACAAGACGTCATTATCAACGGCAGATATAAGTTTCGTTATAGATTTATAATGATTGATCGTAGGTTCTTGCAAATTGGTTTATAATGACCCGCCAGGTAACGCTAAATCTGTGATGTAGTATAGTGTGTCATGCTAAGCTCGCCTGCAGGAACCAATGAACCATGTCATCCGCTCAAGCTAGTTTCTGGGAGCACAATCGTAAAGTAGAAAGGAAGAGCGGGGGCGAACGGAAAGAGGAGGTGACATTTTTGTTCCTCGGAGCAATCGTCCTTTTTCCATGAGTCGACGACATTCCTTTCCTCGGCAAATGGAATAGGAGCTTGGTTCCCCCAAATCGCTCCTCCCCAGGCATGGTACTGCCCCCCTGCACGTCACACCCAGGCCGAGCCCCAATGGCTTCCTGCCCACATCGACGGTCAATAGCCAAGCTGCACTAGCCCCAAGGCGACAACGCCCCTAGCCCCATGTCGTGGCCCCATGTGATGGCACCCCCACCTTGTGCCTCCCCCCCCTTTTTCCAAGGAATTCTAGCATAAGGATTGTTGCAAGGGAGGATGAGGAGGAAGAAGAAAACTACATATGGGGCTCACGTGTTAGCGACAAGGAGAGGAGCTACCATGGACCTACCCACGTGCATTTGAGTTTATATATGAGAATATAGGTCGTCGTATACACCTGCAGCCAGGCCTAAGTCGCCTCCAGACATATTTTATGACAGTATTATGGGAAACAAAGAATAGTAATGGTATGCATCAATGATAATTCTCCAAACTTCAGAAATTATAATGGTATGAATCATGGAAAAAATAGCCCGCTATTTTTGCCGCTATATACGTAATAGACAAATAAAAAAATTGTGCTTATTATGCGTTAATGCTCACGCACAATTTCACGCATTAAAAGTCGCTTAATTACGGTTTATAAACGCTAAACACCTGGCTTTTAGCTCGCTATTTAAAACATGGGTATGAATCCAATCCAATGAAGCAAAAAATAAGATTGAAGCTCGATGTATCGTGCTACCAAAGTGCTAATCTTAAGTTGAATGCTGTTTTAAGAAACTATTTCTACACGTTGCTAATGTGATAACATATTTCTTGAAGATCAGAGGGATGCGAAAACAATGAAACGGTTTCTGTCGCCTACATTCCTTTATATTTGAGTATAATTTTTAAATGCTTTGTGTGCACTATATATATTAGAAGATGGAGAGAGTATGTGCTGCGTACTAGTCGCAAATCAGTTCTAAACATTAGTTTGCAGCGCTGTTTATTAGTCTTCACGCGTGTTCCTTTCACGTGGCTCTGTTGGGAAAAGATTAGACTTTGGCTGTTTACTACAAACCGCAGCATACACGTTGGAGAAAGCTAACTGGGAGTTTTCGATCACCATTATATTTGAGACCAACTCTCGCTAATCGCGGCCGTGGCACGCTGAGCAATGCAACTGGAGCGGTACACCGTGTGCTGACCGCACGACACGCCTGACGCCTTGCCCGCCCGCCGGCACCGGCAGGCGCGCACCGCGTCGCACCGAACCCGACACGACGCGCCCTGCCCCTGCACCACGTCCGGCTCGGCCGTTCCGTTCCGTTCCGTTCCCATTCGTCGTCTCCTACGCCCCCCACACCACCGAAACTGCCCCGCCTCCGCAGCCGCCGCCCGCGCCCGCGCCCGCGCCCGCTCGTCCTCCCCGCGCCGCCTCGGGGACGCCCGCCCCGGCCGGCGATCTCCGTGACCACGGCGATGGCCGCGGCCGCCGCCGCCCTCCGCTCCTCCGCCGCACGCCGGCTCCTGCGCCTCGCCCCGGCAGCCTCGTCGGCCCTGCCCGCTGCTTCCCGGCCCGCCGCCGCCGGGGTTGCGCCGCTCTCGCAACCCATCGCCGCGCTCTCAGGTATACTCCTCCCCGCGTCTCCTTGGTTACATGTCGATTTTACCGCGTGTGTGTGCCTGGATCAGACCGATCTCTCTATCGCGTGCTTCCGGCCTGATGATTCCTGGTTAGGATCCTCCTGGTCCTAGATATAGTTGCCCTAATTAGGAGGGAGATTAGAACTCGACTAGGTTGATGCTAGTGGGGAGATTTATTGCAATGCCAGAAGACATTATTCCGTAGGCAAGGTTGTTATCATGCAAGAGCTTATGATTGATAGTACGGAGTATATCAACATGAAGGTAGAGAGTTGCCTGGACACCTGCTCAGACGTGAAATGTGTGGTCCTAGAGTGTTTTTTTCTAGGCTGATGTCTAATCAAAATTTTGAATGTACTCAATTTCTTATTTATAGAACACGAGCGATGTTACAGCTAGAACATCGGTTGCTTGACAATGAGACCTTTGCTTCCTTTGTTTGAGTACACGAGCTTCAGGAAATCAGCAACAAAAAAAAGATCATTATTTATGTTTTTCACGCATGGGGTCAGGGGCGGCATGAGATCGTTACTGTTTAGGGTTGGCCCATCCTATGTTGATGGCTGCAAGGAGAGTTGGTTTTGAGAGAAGGTGGATGGGAAGAAGGGACATGGTTTTGAGAGAGGATGGAAGGGAATAAGGGACATTGTGTGTTGTTGTGCACCACATTTGGGCTGTGCTTTTATGTAGCCCAACTGTTCTGTGTTCCAATATATTGTGTTCTTAACCATGAACTTAGGGGTACAGTCATTAACTAGAAGAGGATACAAAGGTTGCCTTTCCCCTTTTTCCCATGCTAGTTTGCAAAGGAAATACTTGGCTGGTTAATACTGATCTTCCACTCTAATTTAATATGTGCTGGATTCTGTGAGAGAAATGTTTAAAGGGGGTTCAAAGTGATTAAACTTCCTTTAGCGAGATTGAATTATTTTATGTGAAATCCTTGGAGTTGTAGATTTTTTTCTTTGTTTTGTGTTTATGTATTTGGGAAAAAGTGCCAGAAGAGTTAATGATGCCTTAATTGTTTTCATTTTGATGCGATTCTAATATTGCACTTCAGACTTCACTTAAAACTTCTCATTCTTAATTAGCTTGTCCATGCTATAAACTCAGGTGGCAACAATCCTATCTCATGGAAACTGAGACGCTTCTTTAGTTCAAATGAAAAGCACTTGCCTGCAATATCTGATCCAGAGATAGAATCTGCATTTAAGGATTTGTTGGCTGCTAGTTGGAATGAACTTCCAGATTCTCTCGTAGAGGAAGCAAAGAAAGCAGTATCTAAAGCCACCAATGATAATGCTGGTCAAGAGGCTTTGAAAAATGTATTTCGTGCAGCTGAGGCGTGTGAAGAATTTAGTGGAACCTTGGTTACCCTAAGAATGGCTCTTGATGATCTCTGTGGCCTGACTGGCGAAGTCAGTACTTGTTATCTCTGTTTCCTCATGTATTTTTTGGGGTGCTATCAGTCTGATCAAGACAAAACTTTTGCAGAATGTGGGTCCCTTACCTGGTTATATTGAAGATGCTGTTAAAGCTGCATATAATCGCTACATGACATATCTGGAGTCCTTTGGCCCTGAGGAAAATTATCTAAGAAAGAAGGTGGAGACTGAGTTGGGGACAAAAATGATACACCTCAAAATGAGATGCAGTGGCATAGGTTCTGAGTGGGGAAAGGTATGTCTTCTGAATGTTACTTGCCCCTGTGGTACAGTTTTACTTCAGTATCATCTTATGCTGGCAGAAAATTAGAAATATGTTGCCTGATGCTTTTGTGATTCCTGATCTTTGTAAAGTTTCTCTGCTTGTAACTGTGCCATACTTCATTTTAAGACTATGTTCAGTTTTTGTTTCATATGCAGTGTTATTGCATTTTTAATAGAATTTTTCTTGTTTATTGCTTGACTGATTTTTGTATTGTTGATTGAATTTCCCATGCTTGGTCTTTTGCCTGTCTGAAGAAAATCCATTAATAACTTGAATCTGTATTTTCTGCAACCATCCATCCATCCATTATTTTCCATACCAGTTGGATCCTAAGGCTTGGTATTGATTGTATTTCCTTTGGTACAAAAAATCGGGGTAACTTGAAGTGGGTAATATGTATTTCAGGCTTCTCAAATAGTTTTGTATCTTCTTTTTTACCATTTGATTTTTTTAAAAAAATTAAGCAAATTATGTATAAGTATAACAACTGACCATAGCTGGCTGGCTTGCTGTAAGTGTTCAAGCACTGAGTGTCATAGCAAGATGTGGCAAGGATTGTTAAATTAGTTTGTCATTTATGCCATAGAACTCATGGTACCGGAATTGTATCCAATTGCACTTTGCATGTGAAATCTGAAATCTGAAGAACCAAATATGGCTCCCCTCCTGTCTGTGGCGAGGTGACAAGAGCTGGTTGTTTTGTTGTCACCAGGCACAAGCTAATGTCAATCTTCTCGGCGGGTAGGATTTTTGAGAAAAAGTGTATTGGAATGGGTGATATGTAAATTGGACTTTGCCTTATTGGTTCAGGGTAATTTTGCTATTTTCAAATTGGTAAATATTTTCCCATTTCTCCTACTTTCACCATAAACCAGCAAAACAAGCATGCATTTGGCCTGATTCCTGATTGTCTGGTCTTCCTCCATGATCTTTTGCTCACGGCATTATTAGCAGGCATTCAGCTTTATAAGAATAACATGGTTTTGGTTTTTTTCAAACACCTCGTGCACATAATCACAGTGTACCATTTATGGGGAAAGGATGTTCTGGTCCCATGTCGTTATTGCTATGTAAATGTATCTTCTCCTCTATTTTTTCTTCATTGGATTGTTTTCTGATGATGAAAACGATGTCCTGCTCAACCTTAGCGTGTATGTAATTATGGTCTCAGTTCAATACACATCGAGCCTGCTTGTTGTGTCAGGACTGAAGCTAGTGAAATAGCATATATATTTAGGACTCCTTACTAATAATTTAACTGTTCTACGTGCAGATCTCCCTGATTGGCACCTCAGGGATCTCAGGTTCCTATGTTGAGCTAAGGGCATGATGGGAAGTCTGCAGATCAAACCATGGAAATCATCAATGAGCTGATGAAGTCTGTAGATCAGAATATGTCTTTCAGCATTTTCCTTCCTCCTTTGTAGCTACCATGGCAATAACAATGAGATCATCAAACATCTTTCTGTAATAAGAACGTGCTTCATATGCATGAAACCTGTCAATTCTATTAATTTTGTAGCATGCATCTGACTTCTTATTCAACTGGTGTGTATTGTATACTTTGTTCATGAAGCACCGATCATATGCCTTTGTTTGGAACTCATTTCCTTCAGCGTTGCAAGAAAACAGTGACCTACCATTTTTTGATGCAAGGGTTTAACAATATCCATATGTGATTGGTATTCACCTAGTGGACATGTTAAATCATCACGTAAAAGGCAAGTGGCCTGAAATTGCTACGGTTTATTGAACCCTGAAAAAAGAGTAGCTCACCGATTTCCATTTTATTACACAGTAATGTATCACTAATACAAGTATACAACAGCTGGTATTTTGCTTACAACCATCTACCTACGTATCTCACATACATCTACAATAAGAGGGAGCACAGGCTAAACTTGCATCTCATGGGCTGAAGCAATCCAAAAGGAACGCGTGACACAAGCAGCAATCTTCAAGCGGTTGGCCTGCAAACAATAGCATCTTTTTTTTTTCAATAAGGGTAATGATAGCTCATATAGCACGCTTCTAACTAAGGAGTAGTTCATATACTTCAGGTTTTGATTGGTATGTATATGTGAGAATGTGGCACAGTTTTGGCATATTGGCACTATACCCTATACACATACACCACCTAGCTGTCCAATTGGAGTACATTTTCAAGAATTTCCTCGAACAGAATATGATGCCCTTTCTGATCATATTGACCCTGCTACCGGGCAAACAGGTTTGCTTTTACAAAATCAATTGCCCGATATTATTTTTAGTCACACAACAAATAAAAGCATGCTGCCTTACTATCTTATGTATTGTATTAAAATATTCAGTTCCGGCTCATATGTTCGCAATACTTGTTGCTTACCATTACTTCCTTGCTTATTGCATCATGCGGAAAATGACCGATTGCGCCTCTGAACATTAAACTCGACATCAATTAGGTTAGTTATACCAGCTTTGATCTTCTGACCTACTCGGACAGGACCCACACCCTCAGGAGTACCTGTAGAGGAACTAATGAATAACCCACAGAAAGACCTCAGATGCACAAAAGAAAGCTGAGCATAGAGAAAATGTCACTACCTGTTAGTATCACATCACCCTCCATTAATGTCATGATGGAACTGATATAGCTGATCAGAAAAGGAATCTTGAATATCATGTCACTTGTGGATCCTTTCTGTCTTAGCTCATCATCTACCTGGATAGAGTTGGTAGTCAATTGTACACCATATGCTCTATAACTTCAGGCAACGTTAAAGAAATTCAGTACATAGTTTGCAGAAATACCTTTAGCCAGAGCTCGAGATCGTCGGGATTAGTGACAGCCGATTTTGGAACCTGATAGGTGTAGAAATTATCATTTGAAGCCAAACCATGGTGTGTCATACTGATGGGATTACACATTTCATGTCACTAGATGGCTGCGGATAATACGGAAGGCAACAAAGATGAGTTGTCCCTTATCTAACAATCCTTCTGCACTGACTAATACTTCTGCGCTGAATAACTTCAATATGGCATTGATTCAATGGGATGTAATTATAACAAGCGAACACAAATCAATAAAACATACTGTCCTGAGCAACCAACTCCAAACATACAAAGAAAAATCATTGCTTACTACTGCACTAATTGGAGTGAAGGTGTCTTGTCCTTTGGCCAAAGTCCATGGAAGGCCTGCAGACTGCAAATTAGTGGATGTTGAGTATGATAAGAAAATTAATGGCATAGTTCTCTTTAATAAAAGCATCAAGAGATTGAGTCTACTTAAGGTCTTGGCAGCCAATCGATGATACTAGATTTATACAACAAAATATATTTAAAAAACATTATGTAAAACGAAATATATTGGATGGATGAAAACAGTAACTAGCTTGACTAAAAGCATCTGAATATTTGCTATTCATCATTCATCAATAGATTTGATCATCGAGAAGATCCACTAACGAGACTAAATTGCAAAGTTAGTTACTGAATTTACTTATGTAAATTGAATGTTTGTACGATCATACATAAGATTCAACAACCACTAGGGATGACAGATGACCCTACACCAACAGTAATTGAACAAGCAGTACTGAGGCTCAGAAAAACTCACCTTAGCAACAGATTGAAGGTCCCTTGCTGTCATGTCCAGAGCAAGTGCATAACCTGGAAAATTCAATGACACAAGTTGTTATCACATATTTGGTTTGTCGCCGACAAATGCTTTAAACTGCACAATTCAAAAAGCATAAAAAGAATGAGGTGAGAACAAAGGAGACTACATATTGTAAGCTTTTAACTCAAAGTTCACTAATGATGAAGAGGACAGAATACAAACAGTTATCGTTCAGGCCATAAAACCACAAATCAACAATTGCACAAGAAAATATAATTGAATTCACGAGTTTTGTATTCCGTATTCCATGAAACATACTTTTGTATTCCTCCTATGCAAAAACCATCATCAAATGAGCACGATCTTGCCTTGGCAATTCTAACTTTTAAATAGCTCGCTTGCATTTTCCACCAAGCTTGTCAAGAGCTAGAATTGCTAAAATCCGTTTCTAGCTTCCATCACACCATCACAGGACTGCACCATCACTCCTCCTCACGATAAAGCAGCAATGCCAAAATAACTCTCAATGATCCTAAATAGTTTCCAGCCCATGAACATATCCTAGAATCCTAGTGGACCTTTCTTTTTTTTTTTTTTTTTTTTTTTTGAGACCACGCTCGTTGCGCGTATTTCATTAAGCAGCCTAGTGGACCTTTCTGAAAATTAGTACACTTTGGCACTCAGCAAACACACAAACTTTTCTCTATATAAACCAGAAATACAAAGCCTTATTGTTAGCATGAACAACGTTAATTACCTCAGGTCTTAAGATTTTTCAGTGAGAATACAGAGCATGAACATCGTTAGTTATCTTATCTCAGGTCTTAACATTTCAATGGCATGAACATATCTCACGAAGGCTCCATCGTTATGAAACAGTTCTCAAACTACCTCCGACGAAGTCCATGGCGGACGCCTCGGGAATGTCGCGCCCGCGCCGGGAGATGACGACGGCGAGCTCGACCTCGTGGTGTAGCGACTCGAGCGGCTCCGGGATCTCGACGGCGGCGGTGGGCACGCCAGCGTGGAGGAACGACGAGGTCGGCTTCAGGAACAGGACGGGCTCCTGCAACACTCGCACCCAAACACACGCACGCGGGATCAATCCAGAGTTCCAGACTCCAGAGGCAGCGCGGGAAGGAGCGGGGAGGCAGAGTTTTGGGATCGAGGATGGGAGGCGCACCTTGGGGACCGGGTTGTTTAGCTCCTTGGCGTGGGCGATGTAGTTGCGCCCAACGCCGATGATCTTCGTGCTCGCCGCGAGGAGATTCTGCGCCGCCGCAGCCGAAGGCGACGCCATGGCCGGCCGGGTTGGTGGTGTCGAGGAGAGACTAGAGAGTGGAGGTGGCGGAGAAGCAAATGCCTCTGACTTCTCACACTGTTGACTTCGGCCTCTTTAGCTAAATGGGCCCCTTTTCTTTGGGCTTTACAGGGCTGTCTGGTGCTATTTTGCATACTATAAAATATTTGTATTAAAAAAAGAAACAATAAGCAAAATCCATGAAGTTTCAGAAAGAAGAGCAGAATTTCATGTTTTCACTGCAGTTTACCATCCTGTGACAGATGTAACGTATAACAAAAAAAAAAAAAAAAAAAAAAAAAAGTAAGTTGTCCCATTTAGTCACTCTGCATGCTGAAAAGTGAAAAGAGAATTGTGGATGGTTGATCATCTTGTGCCGCGTAGTCTCAAGTCTCAACCAGCTACTTTTTCACCAATGAAGTTAACAGCCGGACAGTGCTTTGTATCAGAGAGAGACTCTGATTGACAACAGATTACCGAGTGCCCGAATCAGTGGAGAGTTGTTGACAGAGACCTGAGAGGATGAAACATGCGGGATGAACCAATGTAGACTGCAGAGTAGTTTCACAAAGGTCTGCAGGAAGCTTACTTGTTGTAAGGCGAAAACATCACAGCATAAACTAGTATACGCTACACGATCATTATCTATCTGCAGGTAGCATTACTTTTACTTTTTTATTCCCCCTCATGATGAAGATTAAAGTGCACTCCCAATCACTTAGAAAGCACACCATGATATGATGCTAACTTGACCGCTTTTTTCCCGAGTTCATGCACACATACATGATGCTATTGACCATTTTTTTTTTCTGTATCACGTACTAAAAGAAAACTAAAGAAACATAATTGCTTTTGTTTCATGATAACAATAAGGGGCCGTTTGGTCCTTTCATTTGGACGAATTGAAATCTACCTCAATAAGTCTAGGCTATTTCGCTTGGAATTTGACATTCCACCACTTTTCAGAGTTCACATAGAAAGCTATCCCAAATTTATTGGGTGGGTGATGAAAATAGATTCTTTATTATCACAACTCCATGTTTCTAGCTATTTTGCAACTTGTAACACGTTCTTCAACTCACTTTCATGCGGAAAAAACAAATAAGTATGTCTCTCGTATAGACATCAATAATATACAACTATAGTCCATATAAAATTATATTAGCTTAATTAATATATGTGTCTAAATTATAATTATTAAAATGAATTCAATTCCAATGATCGGAACAGGTCTAACATTTTTTATCCTTTAGCGAACTGGTACAGTACAAGGTGAAGGAACAATCCTATTTATTTCAATCCGAATTATACTTTTGATGTAAAGAATTTTAAAAAGATTACTTTGTAGAATTCACTTTAAACTTGTCTGTAGAAAAGGGTCTAACTCTGCATTGCGCAAAGCCGTTATATTATTTGTTCAGTTATTTTCCTTTTTCTTGTGATATATAATATTATTGATTAAAAGTGTCATTTTTTGGGTATTTTTGGGAACACCTATGGATTTTAGTAGCCACTTCCAAGTCTCTAAACTTATGGATGCCAGAGGAAAGAGAAAATATAGCGAGTATTAGTTTAGTCTAAAAACCCTCTGAATTCGAAATTGTTTGTCCAAGTCAAAGAAAAAAAGGATTGTTTGTCCAAGTCAAAGAAAAAGGATTGTTTGTCGAAGAGAGAACAGTGTGAAGGTACTCAATTTCTATCTCGTGCTCATCCATCATCTGTCCTCTCTTTTACTTTTCTTCGATTGCCAAGGGAAAAACTTGAGACTACGCTTTTGTTAATAATTTATTAATAACTTAAATGATTAATATAATCAATCTATCTACACATCGGTATCATGAACACACCATCGCATTTTTCAACGAAAGTTCTTTAAATCCAGAATTCACTCCATGAAAGGAAAAATAATTCAAAAAAAAAATCTTTTAGTTCAGTCTAGAATTCGGGTACGAGAGGAATGGGAAAACAAAATAGCGAGCATAATTTACCATTAATTCAGTCTAAAACCCCTCTGAATTCGAAATTGTTTATCGGAACCTGTCAAACCTTTGCACACGTACGGGTACGGCTAACGGCACCGACAGCAACAGGTGTGACCTGACCTTGTCAGTGGCTGAAGGGCGGATCAGTGCCAGTGCCGAGTGTACTGGCCTCCCCTCCCCCGAAAGCCGGCACGAGCCCTCCCTCCCCTTCCCTTCCTCCAACCTGTTCCGATCCGCCCCGAGCCGGCCGGCCATGGCGATTAGGGCTGGCCGCTCGGCCCGCCACCTCCTAGCGCTCGCCTTCCTCCTCGTCCTCGCCGCCTCCCCTGCCTCCAAGGTAATGCCGCTCGCGCGCGACCCGGCCCCATCTCCCCTTCCTCGTCCCCTCCCGCCGCATCGTCCGGGGATTCTGTCTGTCGGCCCGCGCGAGTCTCGAGAATGCCGCGGCGGCGGCGGCGCTAGATCCGCGTGGTTTCACCCCCGTTCGCGGCCGGGGAACGGCGCCGATCGTGCGTGCGGTGCTGGGCTGTACCGGGGCGGATTGGGATTTTGGGGGTAGAGCTTGTGTTGATTACTACTTGGCTGGTTTGATGGTGAGGTCGGGCGGAGGTTGGGAGTGGGATGTAGATGCGACGGCGTGTGTAATCTATCGGTTCGTATGTATGTCGGGAAGCGATGAACCATCAACTTGACAGATTAGCAGTTACTGAAATGGTTCATGATATTTTGTGGTTAGTGTTGAGCTGTTGATACATTTTTTTTATAGAAAGGTTGGTGTTGATACCTGCAACAAATCCTTCACATAGAATTCAGGAATGATGGTGTTTGTAAATGGCTCAAATACTATCAGGAAATATGGATTTCATTGCTAATGTTTCTGGGAAATCTTCGCTGTTGCTAGTATAACTTTCCTGTTTCAACTTGCGAGCCCTATTGTCGGTAGCTTTGAAGTTTTCTGTGATGCAATGTGGGTGGGCCTGATGGCCTTCTGCACTTGAGACCATAGTCATGTATATCTAAGGATAAATATTTTTCCCTGTCTGATACTGTGTGGCTATACCTCTTTCTCTAGTTTCCATGCTGGCAAAACCTCTATAGTTAATGGTTCTAAGAGTTCCATTCTTTGTCTCTATCTTTGAGTACATAATGTCTAGCATCTGAATTGTTAACTGATGAACACTGGTGCACCATACCCCATGCCTACATTTAGGGCAAATAAATGCTTCCAAGCAGCCTAGTATAAGGCGTAGAAGACTTTGGTTTATGATGATGCTACCTGGATTATTAGGGATCAGGGTTGCAAATTCTGATAATACTAACTTAGAACCTGGAGCGAAATTTGTTGCATAGATTATACATTCTATTCCTTCGAAGCAATTTCATTGCATTTCTTCTAGTTTTAGGTTTTTTGTTTGCTTATTATGTTGCCTGGAGCGTGGCTCATCAACTGAGTACACCCGTCGTTTCTGTAAAGCACACATGGAAAATTTGAATGGCTTAGAATCACATCTATCATTCCATTGGAAAATTTGAATTATATTTCATATTGGAATGATATCCTTACCCATTCAGAAGATAGCATCCCTTCACCGAACTACTCAATTCATGTCCTAAAGTTTTGCTCTCTTTCGGATGTGCTGTAACAGCAATGCGATCCTGTTCTCTTTAGTGCTATGTTATAGTTTGCTCTTATTTTCATAGGAACCATTTTGTTGTTTCATATATATTTTGTCTTCCTCATACAATTAGAAGAAACTACATGCTTTTAGACACTTTTCATAATTTGAGAATATATTTTGAGGGGTCGTACTAATGCCATTGTTTCTGCTTTGTGCAGCTCGAGTGGACCATCGCAAACAGGTTAGTAAAATATTCTCCTGCCTTGTTTCTTCTGTGTGAAAAAAATGTGTGATTATAGTGACAGCCTTCTGTGATGTTAGATATCTGACTGGAGTAAGCAACCCAACTTTGAACTACAGAATATCTCCTCGAGTCGAAAGGGTGGGTAACTAAGTATTAATACCATAAATTTCTTATACGTGAGTGCATGACACACATTTGACTTGGGAACTTTAATTGCTAATGTAGATGGCCCTCATCTCCTGGGCAGATCAGAGGAAGTAACACACAGGGTAATCCCATCCTCCCCTCCCCTTGTAAACTGCAGTATATATATATATGTAGGGATGATTTAAACTGCGCTTGTTTCATTCCCAAAGTGGTTAACATTCTTCTATGTCATTTTTCCATGGCTTACAACTGTTCTAAAATGTAATCTTGTTTCACCTTACCCTGATCATTTTGATATTTCTTAATTGTAGAAATTAAGGGGGAGAACTGGTGTAAGGAAGAAAATGGAAGTAGTACAGCAGGATGATGAAGCGTTAGTTAAACTTGAGAACGCAGGCATCGAGCGCTCAAAAGCTGTTGATTCTGCTGTGCTGGGAAAATACAGCATCTGGAGACGTGAAAATGAAAATGAGAAGGCAGATTCAAGGGTTCGTCTGATGCGAGATCAAATGATCATGGCCAGAATATATTCTGTTCTTGCCAAATCGAGGGACAAGCTTGATCTCTATCAGGAGCTGCTTGCAAGGCTCAAGGAAAGCCAGCGCTCCCTTGGGGAAGCTACTGCTGATGTCGAACTTCCCAAGAGGTGGTGCCTGCTCGAACTGTTTTTGGGCCTAATTTTCAGCATTACTGATTTCTCTTTCCCTACTGATTCATCTCTTCTCTAATTTGCAGTGCTTCGGATAGAATCAAAGCAATGGGGCTGGTTTTATCAAAAGCAAGGGATCTATTGTATGATTGCCAGAAAATTACCGAGCGTTTGAGAGCAATGCTTGAGTCAGCAGATGAGCAGGTCCGGAGCTTGAAGAAGCAGAGCACCTTCCTTAGCCAGCTGGCAGCTAAGACAATCCCAAATGGCATCCATTGTCTTTCCATGCGCTTAACGATTGATTATTACCTTCTCTCTCCAGAGAAAAGGAAGTTCCCCAATAGTGAGAACTTGGAAAATCCTGATCTTTACCATTATGCTCTTTTCTCGGACAATGTTTTGGCAGCATCAGTTGTGGTCAACTCAACCATCATGAATGCGAAGGTTAGTGTGATACCATCTTCAAGTTGGAAGTGTAATCTCTTCATTGTGTGTACCATTGAATGGCAATTATATGGCAATCTTTAACTTTCTTGCTATGAATTTGCAGGAGCCTGAAAAACATGTATTTCATCTTGTTACTGACAAACTGAACTTCGGGCCATGAACATGTGGTTTTTGCTGAATCCACCTGGGGATGCAACAATCCATGTGGAAAATGTTGATGACTTCAAATGGTTAAACGCTTCTTATTGCCCTGTTCTGAAGCAGCTTGCGTCTGCAGCCATGAAAGAATACTATTTCAAGAATGCGAAAACACTCTCTGCTGGCTCTTCTAATCTGAAGTATCGAAACCCAAAATATTTGTCCATGCTCAACCATTTGAGATTTTACCTTCCAGAAGTCTATCCCAAGCTGAATAAAATTCTTTTCCTGGATGATGACATAGTTGTCCAGAGGGACCTAACTGGACTCTGGGAGGTTGACCTTAATGGAAATGTAAATGGAGCGGTGGAAACATGTGGAGAGAGTTTTCATCGATTTGACAAGTACCTCAATTTCTCAAACCCAAATATTGCTCAGAATTTTGATCCTAATGCATGTGGCTGGGCTTATGGAATGAACATGTTTGATCTGGAAGAATGGAAGAAGAAAGACATTACTGGGATTTACCACAAATGGCAGACCATGGTGAGTTGGAAATAAGATTTTACATTGCTTGCATCCTGACGCCTGCTTTTTCTTTAGAATATTGCATTATGTGTTCCTGCACAACCGCCTGATATGCACAACCATCTGATATTTATTCTGGTGCTTCAGTTTGTTTATTTTTATGCATATATGACTATACTGTATACGGTATAGATGAAGCAAATGTTAAATAATTATTTTTTAGTATGATTCATTGGAGTCCTCAATTAATTTTCATAATACCAATTTTCAGTTATCACAACTCTTTTAATTAGTTAATTAACTGATGTTTGATCATTACAAATAGTTAAGAGCTAGCCGAATGCACTGCCTGAGATGTACATAACAGTGCATACATTTGCTGAACTCCTTTTTCACACTGTTTTCTATTCTCTTTGTACAGAACGAGAACAGACTGCTCTGGAAATTGGGGACACTGCCGCCTGGGCTTCTAACTTTTTACAAGCTGACACACCCTTTGGACAAATCATGGCACGTGCTTGGCTTAGGATACAATCCAACCATTGAGCGCTCAGAAATAGACAATGCTGCGGTCATCCACTACAATGGTAACATGAAGCCCTGGCTGGAAATCGCAATGACAAAGTATCGGCCTTACTGGACAAAGTACATCAATTATGAGCATCCGTACATTCATGGATGCAAGATCAGCCAATAGAAACCATCTAAAGTATTCTTCTGTGATGAACAAGTTAGACGGGACTCAAAATGAAGTCCTCTGTTAGTAGTATACCACATGTTCTTTATTCGTGTTATATTAGATTTGTTAGCTATCATGTGTATGTAGTTTCATCAACCATTTGTTGTGCGTTCTCCCCTAGCCCGTTGCTGGTTCTTGTCTCTTTTTGTCATGATGAAAAGAACGATGTGGTTCTCATCAGCTGATAATTGTAATGTATTTCTGTTGGTGACAAATTAATGATGTCATTCAAACTGTATTGTGTTCCATTGAACATTCATGGCAGCATTTAATGGCCAGTTGAGAGTTATGCCAGAATTATAACGAAATTTAGGGCTTGTTTGAACTGCTTCGCATTTAATGGTTTTGCGACTGATAAGCTGGTTGATGCTGTTTTGTTGACTGGCTAACAAGTTTAAGCGAACAGAGCATTAGCTCTTTACGAAGGTGCTCCACGATCGCTCCATGGCATAGTTAATAAAAACACAGACCTATGGGCATCTGTACACTCATGGTTGAGATTGTTGACGTGAGCTAATCCAATTGGTGCAGCTGGGTTTTATTTATATCAACTATAATTACTTTGGATTTATGGGTCAAGACACGAGTAAAACATTATGAACTGAACTCGACCTAATGGACTACTCGTGGATCAGGTTGGATTGAGTTTTTTTTTTTTTTTTTTTTTTTTTTTTTTTTTTTGCACAGATTCGGGTCCGGTTGGTTGGATGGCCTACGAACAAGCCCCATATCACGAACAGATGCTACAGCTGTATCCAGATGAGAGGTGTAAAAAAAAAAACAAGCCCATATCATCCTCGGCGGTTCGGCCCCTTCCCTTCTCAGGCCTCAGGCCCGCAGCCCCCGACGCCTCCCTCCGCGGCTCCGCCTCCGCCGAGCGCCCCTCCGTCGCGTCGCCTTCCGCCAAATTCCTCCGCCGATCCCCTCCGCCGAATCGAATTGAAGAGCCGAGCGCCGCTGGCGGCCGAGGGGATCGGCGCACAGCGCGGGATGGCGAGCGGCAGCAGCAACGGGGAGCCAACCACGGCGCCCAAGGCGAACCGGTGGTACGACCTCCGGCTGGGCTCCTCCTGCCGTGACCCCTCCCCCACCGCCAAGTTCTGCACCCTCCGCTGTAAGCCCTTCGTCCCCTTTCTTCCACTCCGCCCCTCCTTTTTTTTTTTTTCGTACCCAGCCTAAGGCGGCGCAGTAGCATGGGATCCGCATCAGCGAATTGACGAGCGCTAGGTAGCACCACAGGAGGTAGGGTTCCTTGACTGAGGGCTCAGGATTCCTGGCGTTTAACTATTTGCACCATGGGGAAACCTGAATTTCATTACTCCACACTCCACAGCAACGAAATCACCAGAAATATCTGACTGGTTTTACCAAACAGCCACTGAAAGATACTAAAAGATTAGCTCACAAGTCTAAAGCTGCCAATAGTACATGCAAACCTACCATGACATTATGCACAGTAAAACTAGAACAATGGTTTGGTTTTTGGAAGACATACTTTACTAGTGTTATCAAATGATCATAATTTGGAGATACATCATATGCCTCTTTATCAACCAAAAAACCAAAGGTGCATTGAGCAAAACAAAACCAATCAACAGCTGGTACCTCGGAACAGGTGCTAAAGCTCTGAAGGATGCAGCGCTACACCTCCATCGACCGGAGCATGGAGAGGGAAGACAGGAAACACGTGGAGTCATCTTGAGCTAGGATGGAGCTTATGTTTTGTGCTGGTCATCTTTGAGGGCAGCCTGCGTGTTGTGATCCGTCTGATGAAGTTGTACTTTGTCCATCAGAAGTTTCACCATTTATACGCTGTGGGGCTTTTGCTTGGGGTGTTATGTAGGAGTGCACTGTATTGGTTGGATGTTAGCAGTTTGGTTTGCCACACATGTTAAGCCCTCTGTGCTTAAATGTACTTGGTCTTGGAGAACAATATAAGCGTTGAATGCTTGGTGCTACAGCTACAAGTGACTGAAAAGAGCCATCTATTTTTAGTGCAATTCGGCCTCCTTCGAATGATGGTCCTTAATTTTGTGCAATCTTTGCTGTTGATGAGATATTGTGTCCCTTGTCAACATCTCACCAATCTTCCCATGTTCTTCATTGTGTTCATGTTCCTCATAACTGTCTTAACTTGTTTATCTCTGAGTTACTCTTACCTTGTTTGCCTTTTGCTGCTCTTTCTATTGTCGCATGCATTTCATCATTAGTGTCACCCAACATTACATTACATTCTGTAGCGACATTAGCTAAAACAATGTTATCTAAAGACTAGTACTATGAAAGGATTGGTAGAAGTACCTTCTTGGTTCAGTGCAGCCCATATGTTCTCAGCTCTTGGAGGAACAGGACCCCCTTCCCTGGAGACCTTGCACTTGCTGTAGACATCACTGGAGGCAGGGCATCTCTTCAGCGCGCTTGTTTTAGTCTTCTTAATCATCTCATTTTTCTTACGGACATTAGCAAGAGTAAAGAGAAAAATCCACTTGCCTTTCTGTATCCTCTCCATCATCACATACAAGTATTTTCCTCAAAAACTGGCATCTTCGTCCCAGAACTCGAAAGACTCCAGCCCCTTTCAGTCTCTAGTAAAGCTGCCGTCCCCTCCATGGTCTCCTCTAAGTTGGTTTCTTGCCTGGGGTGAAACCTCAAGGTTGCTTGATCATATTCCCTTTGTCATGTTTATCAGTGTGGCAACCGTTGTTTAATGCCTTTGTGGCATTGTAAGCCATTTGATCTTCTTTCTGGTCATTAATTAGATGTTAAGAAAAATATAGCTACCTTTGTTGTTTACTGTCATGGATAGTATGCTGAGATCTCTACTGCAAAGGTTATCAGTGGCATAATACTGGGGATCAACCAAAGCTAGTTTTCTGATATCATCTAGCAGCCTTCCTTTGTATTATTGTGATCTGTAAAAGCTCATACCATTTCTTTATGTTGTAAATGTAAAATCAGGGTCAGCAATAAATAGTTTTTATTACTTTTGATGTGACAGATGAATTTAAGCCAGCATCAATTGACAAGACTCAAGCTGGGTCTCTGCAGAGTACCAAAGATAACCGGGTTACTGTGGAATTTCATAATAATCAGCCTGGCAAGCCAAAGGTGACATTTGAGGGAAGCCAAGAAGAGTACAAGGATAATGATGGTGTCTTATTTTTTGATGGTGAGACCTTTCGTCTAGAGAGGTTGCATAGGGCTGTCAAGAGGTTAAGGCATGTCCGTGTTCCAGGAGAGTCTGCAGCAATTAATTTGGCAGCTACAACTATGGGTGCAGAATCACAGTCTCCTCCATTACCTAAAGTCAGCAAGTCACAGACCATGAGCAAACCTGCTGTTCCCTCAGTTCCAGTGAGTTCTGTTACTACTTTTATGCCTTAGATAATGGTTTGTGATTGTTCTTTCTTGTTATATTTTCACTTTTAAGTTGAGTAACATGAAGTTTAAAGATTTCTAACAGGTTCCGTTTCTGGAAATACATGATATCTTTTTCCAGATATTTTTTGTGTTCATTGATTTGTCATCTGATGTACTTTGAAGTCATCAACAATCTTCCTTGAATCCTTGATACTTGATAGTATCTTAACCTAAGACAGATTATGGAAACTTTAGGATGTTCTAAAATTTATGCTACCCTATTACTTCTCTTTAGAAAGGTGAATTGTTTTACTAGGAATTGTGATGCACAAGTTATATGTTTGCCTACCTTCAAATCTAGCTAGTTTGAAAGTTTATTTGAATTAAATAATATGCAGTCATGCCCTGTTGTTTCATAAGATTAGTGTTATATTGGTGGTATACAATGTAATTAATATCTGATTTGATTTTAATTTAGGTGGTGTACAAAAACATTAGTCTTCAAACTTATAAAGTTGCAATTGAAACTTCAAGTGGATATTGAAATGCTAATGTCGCTGATTACTGTGCATTGTCATGCTCTTAATTTATAATAATGGGTAGCAAGTATTCTTAGAACTGATTACCTATGAAGGCAGAATATGTTAGCTGGTTTTACCTTCTTAAGGTGTGGATCTTAGCAAGTTGATAATAAATGACTGTTGTGCTACTCCTTTTTTTTTCGGAAACCTTATTTCTGGTGGGCATGTGAAGACCTCTCATTGTGATCATTTTTAGGGCCATTACATACGCACTTGGTCAGTGAATATGGCCCATAACATTATTTTTCTTTCAAACTGTGGTTATAACTCTGAAGGCTGAACCATGGTAGCTGATACTGTTGAGTATGCAGCTCTAACTTAAGCATCAAAAGGGACTGTGGCCTTGTGTTGGGATTTAGAGGATGGAATTGAGATGGAAACAAATTCTCCAATGCAAATCTTATATACATTGTTTCAATCATGATACCAAGCTGTCTTAATTTTTGGGCATCTGCTTTTGTTTAATATAAAAGCTTATTGTATTATTTCTAATTTGCTTCGTCATGTATGGGATGGAACTGTTTGTTGAATCAAATTTGTTAATATATGAATGTTTGATGAGCTCACACTAGCGCTATACAGAGTATTTCCACAATCATGATGTGATCTTATATAGTTTCAAACTCTCAATTCAAATTGTGATGTTTCAGTAAATCATACTTCTGATTCTGATTCTGATTCTGACACCGCAGGTTGAGGTTGAGCGTATTGACATTGGTGAACCAGAAATTCCAGGTAGGCTCCGTGTGAAATTAATCCTATTGTGGCCACGGTTATGCTACAGTTTGAGAATGAGTTTGATTAACAGTTTCACTGGATGTGTAACACCATGGCATGCGTAGAGAAGGAACATGGTAGTTTGGCTAGGGATGGATTTCCATGCATTAATACATATATGTCGCCTGGACACTCTGATATTGATATGTGATACACAATACTCCAATACACCATATATAGTCAGCCATTGCCACTTGCAAGTGCTTGGGAAGCTGTATGGGGGCTCACTTTGTCTACCGTCCCCTATCCTCAAAGTTCGGTCTAGAAGAGAGATAAGGGGGGAGCAAGTGAAGTGACCTAGAGAGTAGGTCTTGACTAGTAGAATAAGGGTAAATGGGTGATAGTTCTAGTGTGTTGAAAAAGTATTATAGAGGTGTCGACCATGTATTGAGATTATTTTTCTTGTTTGAAAATTATGAGAATAACAAGTATCATATGAGTATTGGTGTTTGATAGGCATCGGAAGAGTATCAGCATCTGATAGATGAACGAGTTTGTAACTTTTTCTTGTCTTGGATTGGATGTGTTGGGCGTGTTAGGGAAGGCCCTCTCTTGTACTATTTTTCTTTATTAATGAAATGACACAACTCCTGCACAGTAGGCACACACTAGTGGCAAGGAAACTGGACATGTATTGATATCAATTAGTTTTTTTTGATGGGTTGATTTTTTTTTGAATTAGTATTTTCCCATTTTTTTTGTTTTGTTTTGTAGAAGTTGGTTCCATTTATTGTTGTAGGATTCTATTATCAGGGAGAAAATTTTGAATGCTACCAAGTTTTCTGAACTAAGGAGAGAAAGAAGTTAGAATTTCACTTTTGGTAACTAGTATAGTAATGGTGGAAATGTCTGTAGTTTCCCTTTTTTTAACCTTCATTTTCCACACTATCTACAAAGAAAGAAAACAACATTAGGTCTTCAAATACATGTTATTCTACAATGCACATGCATACTGGTGCCATGCATCCCCGTAATACCATCCTGAAATACTTTCACTAAATATTTCAAAGAGACGTGTTGTAACTTAGAGATGAAAGAATGGTGGATATAGTTTTATGGGCGTCAAGCAAAAGTGCAAAACTAATGTGTTGGTTTTTTCCTTGCCCTATTTTGCATTCTAGACACATGGATTGCTATCTAATAAAAATGGGTTCATGAGAAAGATAATTATGTTTTGTTGTTCAGAAGTTACAATGTTGTCTAAATTATGCATCATCTGTTCTCATTGCTCTCATATTCATTGCAGGACCAAAATACAACAACAAGAGTACATATCAGCCTGTTAACATAGACCCATTTGCCCTTTCACCTGATCCAAGTGAGCAAGAGAACCTTGACATACTTGGTGATGATGATGGCAATGCTTCACCGAATAACTTGGCCGCAGGACAAGGGGCATCTGTTCGTGGTTTTGACATCAACTTACCAAATCAGAACGATATGGATGATGAAATTGCTGATGTAGATGTAAATGATGAGGCAGATGAGGGGCTCAATGCAGCTGGCGCTGCGAGCTCAAGTGAACGCAGAGGGGCAGCAGGAGGAGCAGGACAGCTCAAGCTCTAGTGGGAGCAGCAGTAGCAGCAGCAGCGGAAGTGGGAGCGGCAGTGGAAGTGGGAGCAGCAGCAGTGATAGCGATGGTAGTGATGCTGATTCGGCAAGCTCCGGAGGTGATGTTGATATATGAGCTTGAAATGCAAGCTTTTGGTTTGACACATGCCTTGCCACAAGTTTTCGGTCACAAGGGAGGTGTAGGGTATGTATATGTTCTGCTAATATTGCTACAGTTAGTGCATCAAATTTCTGCAAGTCATGGTGGCCTTGGTCCGTTTTATGTTTGCTAGACCTGGCCTGGAAGAATAGAATCTGTAAACATATCTGTACAACTATGTGCTTATGTAACATTGCTGTTACCATGGATGTTACAGTTGTTCGGTCGAAATGACAAAAGGTATAAAGAAGATATACACTGCTATGCTAGCCTGTTACTCTTGGTCTGGGGCATACTAGATACTACCTCAGTCCCTAGACACGGGCAATATGTTACTCCTTGCTATTTTAGGACCAATTAAGCTGGAAGAGAAGTCCTCCGTAAGCTAGGACAACATTCCAATTGGTATGCTCACTGTTTGATAAACCGTTGTGCCTCTTCTAGATACATAGCATTGTGCTTGTTTTGACAATTATGCATGCTTACATAAATTCTCTGCATCAACCAAATGTGGACAAACAACACTGTACATGTTTGGAAATGGGCTATGTAAGCAACAAAGTGAATTTTTGGGGGAGTGGTGCGCTACTCCCTCTTGGCGACAACCGTTTTCTAAGATTGTTTCATGGGCACCATGACGAAGAGGGCCCCAAAAGACCGCCTTAGAATGATAACAAAGCCAAAGATAACTGATTCGAAGATGCTTTGGGATGTTCCAGGCTAGATGGCCAAGGAGCTTGATGGAAAAGTTGAGACCATTTGGTGTGCGCAAGTGCTACACTGTCACCAAGTCAGAGCCAAATGTGGCCCAATCGGATAGGTTTTAAGGCACAAATCTCAGAGAAGTTGAATTGAATTGGACGATATTTACTTGAAATGAGCTCAAAAAATGCACCAGATGATTGGTACCAGCCAGACAGGTCATCCAGTGGCATTATGCACATTGGTAGATTTAACATGGCCACGATACCGAGTGTCACCACCCCGGGGCAGGATCATTCAGCGAGGTCTAGCCTTCACTTCTGCAAAGTGGCCATTCCACTTTGTAGCACACCGTACGAACCAATGGAGAACCCCTGGAGCCTCGGCGGATCGTCGGTGCGGCTCAACTTGGCTTCATGACAAGTTGGCCAAGGTACAGGTGTGCACCATATGATCCATGGAGACTTCGTTACTTCCGATGGATCATTCAGTAATCGGTAGTGTCTTGACTTTTTTCAGAGCGGACCACTTCATGCAGCGTGTGGCGTGTATGGTCCTGCGAAAATCTGACTCATGCAAGAAGAATCCAAAACCATATCTTGGTATCTATACCCATAACTTTACTGAACAAAAAACTTCCATATATCATGTATGCACATATTGATACAATGCACATGCTCCAGTATTTTGAAACTGTTGATTTGTGCGGTATATATACTGACTGTAGGCTTCCTATGATGCATACTGGCAACTTCCACCGGTAAAAAAAGAAAAGTTACAAGACCTTCCAAAAGCAAGGCTACTCATTATTCATGATATCAGCTAACGGAAATAAGCAGATTGTAGAGCATTTGCCTTTTCAGATGCTACTGAAGCATCTGCGCTTCTGCCATCCAATGAGTATGCTTTCGCCTGGCAAAAATAAAAAGTCAATAGCTTCATAGAGTTGAAAGTATGTGGATCTCATGAGTTTCTTGTATCTAACGATGTAAAATTACACATAAACTGATTGGTTTATAGCTGAATAAAATGTCAAGGAAGTTTTGGTTTGTCAGGGTCACTATGTTATATTCACACTTTCGGACAATTCTGATCTTAGTCTAAATTCATAGCAGTATGATAATGACACTATTATATGACCATCTGATACTGAACATCCAAACACAAAAATGAACCCACAATACCCATTTATGGGCTGAATAATATCATAATGTCGTTACACAACTGTAAACAGAAACAAGTCTATAAATAGTCAAAAGGATCAGTACACTTCTCAGAATGTTATGATATACAGATATGGAATGGGTAACAGCTGAGAACCAGAATAAAGGCATGGGTAGGGTATTGTTCATGTGTATGTTAAAGTCTGAACTTGGTCTAATTCTTGCTTAACACCACGACCACCTTTGGTTGTCAGGATCACAATGTGTATATCATTAACAATCCAGCGACCAGCCTAACAAACTTCGGAGTAAAAACTAAATAGAAAGAAAGCAGTGCGATTGTGTGAGCACTCTTACCAGCAAGCGCCACAAGAAAGGTGCACCCTCTCGTTTCCTAATTTGTTTGCCAAGAATCTCAATTGCTGTAAACCGTTGAAACTGCATTAGCTACTAACATAGGTAGACATAGAACAAGAATAATTCAATTTTGCAAGTAACGAAGACTTCAAACCTTTGGAAGTCTCTCCAGCATTTATTAGAACAGTGTACCAAACTTCATTGAAGACATCCACTTGTTCATCTGATGCACCAATCATCTAATTGTACCATTTGTTTATCTTTAGCAAACACAAACAAATTTTATAATTAATCATCTTAAAGTAATAAAAAGCTTCCAGTTCCTACTTTATAATGTAGCGCATCAAAATCTGGACCCAGAGTGTCAAAGACTTTCATGTGATCTCCTTTCCCGTATTCATAAGCAGCCTCCGCCAGCTACAGGAAAGAAAAAAACAATTAAAAGCAGCATTATCAATCTTCCAAAGAGAAGATTTGTGATGTAGTAATGTTACAACAGACAGACAAATAAAGAAAATTACAATAATAACAGGCTACAATATACATTTATTGCCACAAAGAGTATGCATTGTGTGCAGCAATGTTTAGCGACCTGAATTGGAACTAAAAATTTCTTCAGAAATACTACATCATCATATGGCTCTTCTTTTGCTCTTTTTATTTGTGGCACTTGTTGGGTTTCATCTTGAGCCTACCCCAACTTCTTGGGACTTAAAAGCTTCATTGTCGTAGAGATTGCTTTGTACTGTCAATGCTTACTCTTACAAGAGTAACAACATATTGCAAGTGACGAGAGCTTAAAAAAGATGCATACCTTGAGTGCCTTCTGCATCACTTGCTGTCGATTCTTGTCCATTGAACAGACCCTGCAATCAGGTTGCTTTTCTGATTTAGTAACTATTGGTAAACCTTCTTGTGTTCCTACAAAACACAGGACTAAACATATCTGACCTTGACTTCAATGATTCCAACAGATTATGTGCACTTTTAGTTCACTCATACTTGCTAGTGCCCACAATATAAGCAAGTCAAGGAGCCATTCCGCATGCCATATAGACTGAAAAAGTTAAAACTGGCAGTCAAAACAATGTCTCATCAAGCTTTATTTTGTATATGTAAAATCCCCAATAGGCAGCTTAGTTATATATGCATCAGACGTACTCAAAGATGTTCCTGAGAGCCAGTACCTCATTCTTTAGCGCATCTAGCAATGTCGTTAATCTCTCTTTAGCTGAATCTATATGACCGCGTATGTATAATCGGAGCAGCAACCCTAGAGCATTCAAATACACCTGAATGCATGAGAAATTATTCAGTATCCCAAGCAATCTATGTCTAAAGTAAAACAACCACTGATAAATATAACACCTCTGCTGCCTCACAATCACTTTTCTCAAGTTCCTTCATGATGTTGTGATCATATATCTCCAGAACTTTACACAAAGGGGCTTCAGCTTCTAAGTAACAAACAGCGACATGCCACCAGTTGTGGGTTAACCTGTGAAAGACCAAAAACCCTAGAAACTAAGCTCATAGCTGTTAACTCGGTAGAATGCACACCACATGGAGAACTACATACAGAAATGATGTGCATGCCTCCCATGATAGAGAACATGATTCCATGAACTCGGTAGCTTCTCTGAAGCGACATTCCTGCTGAAAAACATGGCACAGCTACAAGAAGAAAACAAACATTTTGTTGTTGGATTATAAACACAGCTACAAGAAGAATATGATTTTTTTGTTATTGGATTATGCAGATATCAACTAAGTGAAAAATCTTATGGCTAATATATTTGTTCCAAACTTAACGAGAAGTTATAGAGTGCATGAGAAGAATTCAGTAGTCAAAACTCTGCCACCCAATATAGGAATTGTAACAGTTATCTCAAATGACGAGACAGTCATGACTTTCTTTCTACTCAGAAATAGCATTGTGGCTTCAAAAGCAATGAACAAATTAAACCAAAATGAAGATGCGTGGAGATGTTGGACCAAAACCAGTGAGCCAAGGATTCCTCACACAGGTACAAAATTCAACAGTTGTTCAGATTCCCAGAGCCAGGTTAATATGACTAGGTATGCTAGTTGCCGCTTAGCAGTGAGTCAGATGTGGAAACAGAGAACAGAATATTTAACTAAAGAACTGAAATCCCTTGCTTTACTCGGTCATGCCAGTATGATCATGGTTATAGATGCTATATAGGCTGAATTTTATTTTTCAAAGAGAAGATAGATCAACTTAGCTTTACACAGAAATCATCAAAAGTTTAAAAGTTTCTGATATATTTTCAACAAATCCAGCTAATCTCAAATCACAAATTGTAATAGTCAGTACACTAGATCCTGGATAGGAACCATTTGATAGCTATTCCTTCATTTCTATTTCTACTGAACAGATCCACATGTATGGGATGCTTTTTACTACTGAAACTAACTGTAACCACATCATGGACATACATTATGCTGTGACCAGAAGTCGTTCTTGTTTATAGCCAAGCCTTTTCGAGCAGCTATCTCAGCTTCATCCATCCGTCCAAGTTCTAGCAAAGGGAAGGCAAGCATGCCATATATGAAATTCTGATCTTGGTTCTTCGGCAAAACCTGATAAGCATCGAGTACCACAGATCTCGTGAACAAAGAGCTTGCTACAACAGTAGTATTTTTTTAGATGGTGGCAGAGTGATTATTGCTGCATTCACAAGTTCTTGCAATGCACCAGTTTGGCACAGTAAAAATGTTCACAGAGAACAATGAAAAGGAATGCAAGTATGCAACAGTGCTTTAACTACTGTGCAGTCAGGGTATAGTGGGCATGTAATGCTCTCAGCATTTACTTGATTTTATTTTGATATAAAGTAACTATGAATTCATATTCCTTGGGATTAATCATCACAAGTGCACCAAGAGAAAAAGAACTGCTGCATCAACTTCAACTTCCTCCGGTCAAGTCCACAATTCCAAGCACATAAATACACAGCAACCCAGTTTGGCTTACTTGTTGGACGAATTTCAGGGATAAATCTGGCTTTCCCAAATAGAAGCAGATGAGTTGCGCTCTCTTGAGAGACAGGAGATCCCTGGGGTATTGCTTGAGAAGCTGTCACATACAACCCAAATTAACCAATTGGTATCTATTTGCTACTGACGCCGCAAGTAGCAGAAACAATCCAACAGTATAGCTTTGCAGTCCCCAAAATGAACAAACTGATGGCGTGGCAAACCTCGAAGTGCCGCTGGATCGCCACCTCCTCGTCCCACCCCTCGCCCACCAGCGCGGAGAGCGTACCGAAAACGGCCCTCTCGTACTCCGTCGCTCTCCCTGGAAGCAGCAAGCAGGCGCGCAATCAAACAAACGCACCATACACAGGTTAAGGTGCTCGGCTCGGCTCAGGGCACGAAATCGAGAGGGAGGGTAGGAGGACGGTCGCCAGCTCACGAGGTTGTCCTTGGCGGCGGCGAGGAAGGCGGCGGCGCGCGCGGGGTCCCTGGGCGCGACGGCGTGCGCGGCGTGCGCGGCGGCGAGCGCGCAGGCCGGGTCGGCGTGCGCGGCGCGGAGGGCGGCCGCCACGCGGCCCCGGCCGAAGGACAGGAAGGCGGCGTAGTAGGCGTCGAGCGCCGCCGCGCAGCCGGCCGAGGACGTCCGGTACTCCTGCCCCACACAGGTCCCGCCTCACCTCGCCGCCCTCCGCCGCCGCCGCCGCCATCTGCCCGCTCGGCTACCGATCGCGGGCGGATCGCTGCTTGCTGGCTGGCTGCGGCCTGCGGGGCGGCGGAGCAGCACGGGAGGAGGCTGCTTGCTGCGGAGTGGGAGAGACCAGTGATGGTTTGCCGACTGCAATCGCGTTGACAGACGTGGCGTTGTTCGGCGGTCGGCGTCTGTTTGTTGGGTACGGTGGATGGAGTGGGGAGTGGGGTTCTTCCGATGGCGAGGCGCCTCGTGGGTGCCGTGGCGAGTGCCGACGACGGGCGGACGCGGCAGCACGGGGAACGAGCGCGAGGCCGCCACGAGCTGAGGTGGCGGATTTCGAGAATCCGGGGGATAGGATCGTACCATGTGCCCATGTCCTGATGCTTCTTTTTTTTCCCGCTTTCATTTTTCACATCAAAGCGCTACTAGAGCAACTCCGACACACTAGGCAAAAAAATATTTTCCAAATTTAATGATTTAGCTATTCTCTAAAATAGAATCGATGTAGAAAATCTAGAATCATCCATTATGTAAAAAGACATGAATATTGGCGCAAATTGTTGGCGACATGTATGGGATCAGGCCGCCAAGCACATGCAAAAGCCTGTTGGCGAGTGATGTTGGCTAGCCAATATTAGCTAGCGAAGGATCCGTTATGGAGACCGAGCTATTTTGAAGAGTCAATTGCACAATCCGTAAATTTAGCTTTGCAAACGTTTTAACTAGTCTCTTGAAGTCGCTCTTAGAGCATCTCCATGAGATTAGCTAAAATAACTATCCAAATTTAGTGATTATGCTATTTTATAAAATGAATCTCGCTTGAAAAAAACATAGTACTCCAACAGAATATCTAAATAGGATTCTCCATATTAAAAAAACATAGCAAACACATGGATTCCGGTGACAGGAACTTCCACGTGGAGTCGCGGATGCGCGAGAAGAGGCCGCCATGCGCGTGAAGAGGAGCGATGGCGAGCGAGGGTGCCATTCCATATTTTGCTAGCGAATACTCCGGGTTAAAGATGATCTAAATTTGAAGAGACACTTAGATAGGTTGTTGGAGACGTTTTAACACTAATAGTAGCTAAATTTAGCTTTGCAAAATGATTTGGTTAATCTCTTAGAGATGCTCTTAGAGTTGTAAAACTGTGAGTATTTTTCTTCGCCTACAGAGAGCTCTAGTTCTTACTTGACGAAATATGGGTTGTTGGGTGCGCACGGCCAACAGCACGAGTGCACATTCTAACGCGAAAGGAGAGTAGCCCCTAATGAAAGCTACGGCAAACGACTCAATCCTGATTACATCCAGAGATAATAATAGAGTGAATAATTAAAAAAAGTAACCCTCACGAACAGTTAAACCACAGTCAATTCTCACTCCGCCCTCACTTATAAAAGCCACATGAATCTTTTAAAAAGTCAAAGTGTCTTAATTAGAAAGCACATGGCATCAATTCTGGAACCTTTTGATCTTTATTAAAGTGTGTAATATGTATCTCACTGAATTATTCGTGAATCGCGAGGTCCCCATCAGTCCATCACAACTCACCGCGGCTGATCCGCAAGCAACTCATCAGAACTCAGAAGAAAGTTATCGCCGAGTCAGCTTCCATCTCACCTGTAAACGGTCCACGTGCGACGGTTGGCGACACTCACCCGCAGCACAGGCTCCTCTAGTCCTCTGCATCTGAAATATCCTGCCAACTGCCGCGACAACGACAAGATCCAACCAAGAACTCCACTCGCGCGCACGGACAAGTCCCGGAGCCGGGAGATCAAGACTGATCGGCAGTCCGAGGCGCCATGAACGTGGAGGAGGAGGTCGGGAGGCTCAAGGAGGAGATCCAGAGGCTCGGCCAGCAGCAGCCCGATGGCTCCTACAAGGTACCCCCTTCCCTGTCTGACTCTCCGATCCCCTCCGGAGCCGCCGCAGATCTGAGCCACCTGCGTCGCCGTTTCCTTTTCCTGTGCCGTGCTGCCATTTCCGGGATGGCCCGCGCCAGGATTCCTCCCTTACTCTCGATGCTTTCGGCAATGTGCAGTATGATCTGCGCAGATCAGTTGTCTGCCGTGAAAATGCGATGGGCGATCGAGTCGAGCCATGGAGAGGCCGTTGCCGAGTTGGTGGACTTTGGGCTCCGTGATGGGTAATATTCAGGAGGGTGTGAAGAAATTTATCCTAAAAAAAAAAACCCCAGCGACCGGAGGGGTGACACCCCCAACCGTTTTTCATTAAGCAGAATGCGATGCTTTCCGATCGCTGGAAAACCCCGAACCCGAACCCCGGCTACACCAGCGATGGGATTTTTATTACCCTCACCGAAATTCCTCCGTTCTCAAATAAATTCGCTCCATGGAGATTCGAACTCGTGACCTAGGGAGTGAGTGCTAGGCTAACCTGCAGAATCCGGGTTGAACTCCACATCCTTTGGCTGAAGAAATTTATCCTGACAGTCTGTTGATGCTGCAAACGATATGTGCGGTGCAGATCCCCAAATCTGTGCGCTTCTGGCAGTTAGTCAGCTAGTGGACATTGTTGTGAGCATTGGCGCTGAACTGATGATATCGCAACTGAAAGATGATCCTTTGTCGGTGGCATTTTGTGTGGGTTGTGGTGAGATGATCACCATAAGATTATGAATTAGTATTATTATTATCACCTAGGGAAAATTAGATCACTACCATTGAAAGATCTCATCTTTAGAAAAGTACCATCCAAAGTTTCATCTCTAGAAATGTATCATCCAAAGCTTCCTCCGTTATAGATTTTTACCATTCCGTGAACTATCCGTCCTCCTGCACCAACGCCGCTTCTCCCGAGCTCCGCCGCCGCCGCCGCCGCTTCCTCCCGCCGTGCCGAGGGAGTTTGCCTCGGCGACGTCGTGGTCGAGGGGAGCTTGCCTGCACGCCGGCGTCGCGGTCGCGTGGGAGCTCGCCGCACGCCGTCGCGGTGCCGGCGCGGAGCTCGTTCGAGCGCCATCGCCATGGCCGGGGCGGAGCTCGCCCGCAGCCATCGCCATGGCCGGGCGGCCCTCGCCGCGCGCGTGGCCGTGGCCGGGCGGCGCGCCGCACGCCATGGCCGGGCCGAGCCCGCGAGCACCCATGGTCGCCGGCGGAGCTCGCCGCCGAGCCGCCCGCAAGCCGTCGCCATGGCCGGGCAGCCTCGCCGCGCGCGGGGCCGGGGCCGGGGCTGCCCTCGCGCGCGCCGTGGGCCGTGGCCGGGGCGGCGCTCGCCGCACGCCATGGCCGGGGCCGAGCCCGCGAGCACCTATGGTCGCCGGGCGGAGCCCGCCGCCGAGCTTCGCCCGCAAGCCATCTCCATGGCCGGGGCAGCCCTCGCCGCGCGCGTGGCCATGGCCGGGCCGCCTCGACCGCACACCATGGCCGGGGCCGAGCCCGCGAGCACCCATGGTTGCCCGGTTCGGAGCTCGCCGCCGGTCGATCGGCTCGCCACGTCGTGTGCCCGACGTCGTGCGCCGCCGCCGCAGCCTCGCCGGCCATGGGGAAGGCACGGGTGATGCGGCGTTAAGACCGGGAGCTTCACCTCCCGACTCGAGCAGCCTGGAAGACCGACCGGCGAGCTCCTAACGTTAAAGTTAACAGGAATGGTAGATTGATATAACGGATGAAACTTTGGATGCTAGATTTCAATACATAAAACTTTGGATGGTAGTTTTCTAAAGTTGTGATCTTTTGATGGTAGTGATCTAATTCTCCCTATCACCTATTCTATGGAACCGACTGAGTGCTAGAATTTTTAAGAAGCCTGAATAAATGGAAACTCTGTTCACAGTGTCCTACTTGCCCTAGTTAAATGTTAGCTGTGTCCATATATGTCGTATTCATAATGAAGATGTCCAATGTCATTGCGAAAAGAAGAGTGTTAACAAATCAACGACTGTATTTGAAGTTTCTCAAAGAAATTTTTTTTCCAGATATTTGTTTTGTCGACCACTAGTCCACTACTATGGAGCCTGTTGTGGAGAATACCCTACAAATTCATTAGATTTCTCCCATCTTGGTTATTTTGGTTACTTATCTATTTTGGTTTTCTTATAGAAACGTGGAATTGATATTCCTTATGTGTAATTATCATCTGTATTATTTTTACTAGTCATTTTTTTCCATGTTGTGTCTTAGAAGGGCTTGTCACCGTGATTCTCCTTCGGTTTCTCTTCAATGAATTCAGGGTTTATTATTTTTACTATTTAAGATTTGGCTTGTTCTTTTCACATTTTGTACAACTAATTTGAGCTATACAAATCCTAATCTCAGCTCATTTATTCGCCCATTGCCCGTTTGCCCTATTAGTCTTTAACATATTTTGACATATGATATTTAGCTCCTAATTGTAGCCAAAAGTCTAACAGTGGAAAGGATGAATGGATACATGAATAATCTGGTATAAGACATAGGTGTAATCCCAGGAACCTTCCCTGTACTGTTAGCTTTTGAAAATCAAAACACTACTTGCAGTTGCAGGTGGAGCTGCTAACCTGCTATGACTTGCATAGGGCAGGCCTTGCTTTGCTAAAAGAGTTCCACCATTCTCAGCTATACGCCTGTATCCTATAAACAACACTGTTGTTTTTTTGAAGAGTCTGTAAGCGATATAGTAAATGTTATAACTGTTAAAGATATATCATTATGATATTACTGTGTAAATAAAAATGCACATGTTAAGGTTTTTTTTTTTGTTTTTTTTGTTTTTTTTTGTTTTGTTTTGTTTCCTATGCCTTGTGAATGTGTACAGAGAATATCAATACCATGTTACTGAGCTATTGGTTCACAGGTCAAGTTTGGTGTCCTCTTCAACGATGATCGGTGTGCAAATATTTTTGAAGCACTAGTTGGCACCTTGAGGGCCGCCAAGAAAAGGAAGGTTTTGACCTATGACGGCGAGCTGCTTCTGCAAGGTGTTCATGACAATGTGGAGATAACCCTGTTGCCTCCTCCCGCAGTTGCTGCCGCTTAAAGCACACAGCGCGACCACCAAGTTCTCAATTCCATACATCTCGTATGCTTGTATTTTTACTAGATTCTCACGAACCATTTCGTATCCCCGGAAGACTGCTATTTTGTGATGTATGGAATTGTGATGCTCAAGAAATTGCCTTGCGTGCATATGGTTGTGTTGATTAAGACAGTCAATGCTGACATTCATGTCATGGCTGTGGGTTATTGACAATATTCCATACTGGATGATTTTTTCTCCCCAGAAAGTTTATTTTTAGTTTAATTATTTTCCCTATTTTCCTTTCAGGCTCCCGCTGCCCAGTCGCGACCTCTCTTGCACTGACTTATCAGCGGTGATGTCGATGGTCTGCCTCACCGTCTAGCCATCTCTCCTGCCACCACTGCCCGCTAGCCGCCTCTTGAGCTCCTCTAGGTCAGTAGAAGACAGAGTTCAAAAGTTCAGTTGTGAGGAGCTTCATCAGAACGTTGCCAATAATCTGGATAAGCTTGAGGTGCCAAAGCACCCCCCCCCCCGGCGTCGTTCCCCAAGGGCGACTCGGGCGACCCGCCCCGCGCCGCTGCTCCCCCGCCGCCCCCGGCCGCCGCCGCGGGCGGCGGCGGCGGCCCGCCACGGAGCTCAAAAAGGCCCACCCTTGGCACCTCCCCCTTCCTCCTCTCTCCACCCCTCCCCCGCTCTTCTTCCATTGTGAAATAACCGCAATGACGGTGGCCGCCGACGGCCCCGGCACGCCAGATCCCGGCCCCGCTGGGGGACCGGATCCGGTGTCCCCAGCATGGATCTGGGCGCGCGACGTGGGTGCCTCCCGGTGGCCGGAGGGCGCGACTCCGCGGCCATGGCGCCTCGGGCTCATGCCAGGGGCCACCGCCGCGGCGGAATCCGTCGACGCGGAGGTCGCGACGGCGAGGAGGACCTGAAGGCAGGCGAGGACGACAAGATGGTGGCCGCCGGGTGCCTCCCGGTGGCCAGAAGGCGCGCCTCCACGGCCATGGCGCCTTGGGCTCACGCTCGGGCGGCCGGTGGTGGCCGCGCGAGTGCCTCCTGGTGACCAGAGGGCGTGCCTCCACGGCCACGGCTTGGGGCGACGGTTCCGCGCTCCATGGTCACAGATCCAGCGCTCCGTGTGCTCGTGCGGCTCCCAAGGCTGGCCGGGTCGACCTACCGTGGCCGCGCGGCCCCCTCAGTTGGCTGCGGCTCCGAGCTGCCACCATGGCCGGCTCACGAGCTGGACCCGGACACACCCCCGGAGTCGGAGCAGCGCACTCCCTGGCGCAAGGCTCCGGGTGTGCAGAGGTTGGCGGCGGGCGCAAGCAGATTTCAACCGGAGGGCCCTGCAGCGGAGAAGGAGCCGGGCGTGCAGTTCGGTCACGGGCATGCCGGCGGTGGGGCAGCGTGCGTGTGCTTCCTTCTCTGTGTCTATTTGCAGGGCCAGCATCGACTTGGGGTGCGCAGTTTGGCCGCGGGCTTGCCGGCGGCGGGGCTGCGCGCCCATGGAGCGCCGGTTGGGGACCTTAGGCAAAAGCCTTGCACGACCATGTCTGTGCGATCGGCGGCGACGCTCCCTAGCGCCGTTACCTCCTTGGAGGCGTCGATGATGTAGGTCCCCGGTCTTTGGCTTTAGTGTGTCCTCCTCCTGGTGAAAACATTGCTCTAGTTATCTGGAGCCGGTGGTGGCGGCGTCGACGACGTCGTAACCCTCTTGAGGGCACCATTGTGGAGGATGGATTCCAGCCCCCTGCTGCGCCTTTGTGCTCTCCTCGTTTCCTCTTCTCCCATGTTGTTGCCCCTCTTGGGTGGGTGTCATCCTGGTTGTCTGCTGTTGCTGGCGATTCGATGAACGTCCGCCTCTGGCACCTCTGCTCCATCGACGCTCTCCTTGATGGTGCTTAGAAAATCTTATGCCGGGTGGGGGTCTCGGATGTGCTTGTATGTCTCACCATCAACACAAAGGAGGTCGTCGTGTCCAGTGATCTTGGGCTTGCGTGTCCGTCACCACTCTTAGTCCCCATTCCATTGTTCGTTCCACTCCACATTTCGCTTCTCGTGGAGGGCAGCAAGCGGAGCGGCGTAGCTACGAGGAGTGGTGAGGGCCACAAAGGTTCCGGTGAAAACGACGAGTATGTTGCTCGGTGGCGCGAAAATCGGCGACCGGCTAACCGCTCTCGACGGGTGTCTGGACTTACCCTAGAGTTGTCTTTTTTGTTTCTCTCCCCCGCTAGTTTATTCTTGGTGTTGTTATGTTGTATGTTGTTGTATTCTCTCTCGCCCCTCGTACCTCTCGAAAATTGTGTGGAGGATTGGCGTTCTACGCTTTTTTCACCGCTCGGCTTGCCGAGCAACCGTGAATGAAAAGTAGGTGGGAATCGTTTGATTCCCCCGAATTCCCTCAAAAAAGTTCAGTTGTGGGGAAGAAGAGTTTCACCCGGTCTGCTATAGCAGATGTATTGTGAAAATTTTTTATCTAAGCTGTCTTGCAAACGTCTGTCATTTTTTTTGAAACGTATCTTTGAACATGTATTTCATTAAACAGAAGGAGAGTTTGACGCTACAACATCCCTAATTAATAATTCATAGATTACCGGTGACCTTATTCAAGTATCGTGGTTCTGTTTGCAAGTCAACTTCGGTGTCCTCCCCACCGCAATGATGACCGGTCGACCGGTATGCGTATGCTTGCAAACATATTCGAAGCACTAGTTGGCACCTTGGGAGCCACTAAGAAGTGGAAAATTTTGATCTGCTATTGCCTCAACGCTGCTTCTGCAAGGTGTTCATATGGCAATGTGGAGATATCCTCTCGTGGTCTTTGCCTCCTCGGCTCCTCCTTCCTTCGCGTGCAGTCTCTTCAAATGCGCGTAAGACACTCACACCATGGATGGGTTCCAACGCTTGTACTCCCTCTGTCTCAAATGGTAAGCCATTTTATGAATTTTTAAAAGTCAAAACATCTTAAGTTTGACTAAAATTATAACATCAACTAAGTATATTATGAAAATATAGTTAATGAAGAATTTAGTGATGCTTACATGGCATCATAAATACTATTATTCTATTATACAAATTTGGTCAAAGTTAAGATGTTTTTTTTTTTTTGTTTTTTTAGATTACACAGTACAACGCATACGCTCAACACGCACGCACACTCACCCTTATGAACACACGTACGCAAACCCTACCCCTATGAGCACCTACGAAGGACTGAGCCGGCAAAGTTAAGATGTTTTGACTCTACAAGATTCTTGAAATGACTTATAATTTAAGATGGAGGGAGTAACTTACTTCCGTTCCAGAAGATAAAGGTGTAAACATGCATTCCAGGTCCAGGAGATATGGAAGGAGCTGCTTGGGGGTTAGTGTTAAGAGTGCAAGTAACAACGTACTAGCGTTCTAGGTCATTCCCCTTTGGAAAGTTTTATTTTTAGCAGTTTCATTCCTTTCCCACTCTCCTTACTCAGGGCATCCCCAACAGTGTTCAAATTGCTACCACCAGTGATATTCTATGGCCGCAGAGGAGAGCAACGGACGTAATAGCACAATCACACTCAGCCAGTCAGGCACCTACTCCGAACAAACTCCATCTCTCAGCTTCGATGCTCTGCAATCTGCATACCTACGCTCTCCACTTCATTTTTTTTTTCAGCCTTCAACTTGACTGACGATTTGATTATAATGGGGACGCCTTGTAGTATTTACTACTCTAGCACATCTTTAGGGGGCATCCTTGTCGACATTGTTCGCATGAGACAAGTCGGTCTCCCGGACAAACTAAATCGACCTTTAGAAAAACAAAAGTTATTAGGGCATGTACAACCCAGATTTTTTAGCATTATCCTCCCCCATTTGGAGAGAATAGGGCCCCCGCGTTATTCTCCATAGGGAGCGATATGGGCGGTGACTCCCAGCCACCACCATCGCCACTCCTCCCCCAACGCCTCACCGCCACCGGAGGCAGCCACAGGAGGTCGTGTGGCTGCTGAGGAGGGCGGCGGTGGGGATCTTGTCCATCTCCAGATGCCTTCCACCTCACCTCTGGACTAGATCCGGCCTCCTTCTCTCTGGATCTGCGGCGACGGCGGGTGCCTCCTTTGGGTGCCTGCATGACGACAAGCTGTGGTGGCGGCCTGGAACATGGTTGGCACCGGACTCCCCTATGCGGCGGCCCCGACCATGGCCATGTTCAGCCCCTGCTCCGCCACTTGAAGGCCATGTTGGAGCACGTCATTAATCTTGGTGCACGGTGACAGCCTCCAATGGTTGTACATTTTCGTCCATGTGCCGTCGAGTAGTTTCTTGGTGAAAACCTTGTTCGGTGGGCTGGCGGCGGTGGCGCGTTGCGTCACACTCTTGTTGGAGACGTCATCGAAATCACGTGATGGATGGGGCAGGTCCTCGAACGAAAGTCCTCGTGAGTTTCTTCAACATTAATGGCATCTGAGGCTGTCATTCCCTTCTTGAAGGCCTCGTTGGAGCACGTCTGCCATGCCGTTCCTCTCGCTGAAACGTCTCTGTGCTGTGCTGCCCATTTCAGGAAGATGGTGGATTTAGTGGAGCTGGCTTTGAAGGCTTTGTTGGTAGCGGTGTCCTAGCGGCAACGGCAGCGGCCTAGGAGTTCAGAAAGCGAAATTGAATCCTGTTGGCTCGTGCCTGATCGGCTAGTTCCGAATGCACGCTGCCGACGAATGAAAGTATGAAGGTGGCTAACCGGCGACACTTTATGTCAGCTCTTTTGAGTGGATCAAGATGGCACAATGGATGTTCACAACGATGGCACACTAGGGGCGACGTCGACTTGATGACTTTCGCGCACCAATCTAGCCATTTCATGAGAGCATGTCGGAAAGCAGAGATACACCGAGGTCATAGATTTTTTCCTCTTCTTTTTTATTGTGTATTCTCCTCAATTATTGAGGTACGAGCCTTAGTGCTCTCCGGTCTTCTTTTAGCTGTGTATATTCTTTTGTGGATATAGAGGCTGGATTAATGAAATCCATTATCTAAAGAAATGTACAACTCATAAACAGCTTGTTGCTAAATAGCTAAATAGACATATCATACAATGAATTATCTAACTGTCTATATGTTATTAGTGCTTGCATATAGTTAAGATCAAGTACCAATATGATCGTTGTACACCAGTGTGTTGCGAGTTGATACGTACAAAACAAATCAATCATAATTAAGTTAAATATGATATTTGATATATTTAGACTAGTAATGTTGGCAACATGATCAAACACAAATATTATAGAGAAACCGTCAATATAAAGTAGTATATTAAATATTTATATAAAGAGTCACACCTATACGGGTAACAAACATTTTTTTTACAAAAATATACTAAAGGTTACACAAAACAAAATATAAATATGAAGGACTGGTAACAACGATCAAAGGGGGCTTTGAATGGAGCCTCAAAATTTCTTCCAAAACTTTTGGTCCTTAGCTTGATAAACTACCCAAGAAGCAATACACAAAGCGGTGATGATTACGACCTATTGAGAGGGTGGATGTTCTCTAGGAACACTACGGGTCATCATAAGAGCAACATAACAAATAGAAATCGAATCAAAGTCCGAACGGGCAAGATACGGACAAAAAGTGAAACCGTATAACCCCGGACAGTCCGCACTGCTACAATAAAATGCTGCCATGGGTGCCGCGGACAGTCCGCTATAGTACCCGGACAGTCCGCAGTCAAAAATCGAAAAACACACTGTTCTATCCATAATCTGAAGACAAACAAAAAAATCAGACTGCGGACAGTCCGAGAAATAAGCACGAACCTGTCTGAAAGTAAAATAAAAAAAACCACTTCGAAAACTCAGAATCTGCCCGAGGCAAACTTGATGCCCGGCTGTCCGAGGGTCACCTTAAAATCGCCTTCAATCCAAATTCGTCCCGATCTCTCTCAAATCGAAACCCTTTGTAACCAAATTTGGTAGATGTGTTTCTTAGACAGTGGGTGAGCTATCTCTAGGAGATCATCGCCCAATTTGGAGAGAATCGAGAGAAATCGAGAAGGGAAAGAAAAATCATTTTGGAAGCAACCTAGAACAAGAAACGCATGGATCTTTGATCTCGTGAGGAATTAGCTAGTTTCCTTCGGTGGAAATTTTTCACTCGCGTCATAGATCAACCCAATGCAAAAATAGCGGTTCAAAACACCCAAGAAACAACGAATCCGAGCTCGAAATCGGAGAGGGGAGAGGGAGCTCGGGATGAACAAGAAAAGCAACACAAGAACACAAACAAATCTTTACTCCCAGAGGAAACAGAGAGGACTAGGGGGTCTCTCTTCCATTGATCTTGGTTCAAGCATGAATTCTACGAATCCATGGACTTCTCTCTCGTCAAGAACACTAGAGGAGGAAAACCTAGCAAGGAAGAAAGAGAAAACTCGGAATTGCAAGAGGTGAGGGAAAGGGGAACCCTCGTGCTTGTTTATCTTTGCTGTTACACATTTTCTTTTTTGCCTTTGGATACATAGAGACCAAACCACTTAGGACTGGGGGTGTTATGGTCTAGTCCAAGCTTCTCTTGATCCGACGGCCACCGCGCCTCCTCACCGTAGCCTCGTTTCCACGTGATCTTCCCGATGCCGCCACGTGCCGTCCGTCTGCATCGGGACCTCCGCCCGGATTTTGAGGCGCAAATCCGCGAAACACGTCGCCGATGGTTTTGAGGTGAAATGTGGCGAGTAGCGTAGCCCGTACATATCTCCCGCCGTGTACACTTGTGCTTGATGATGTCCCAAGTGTCAGCCACCGCGGCTGGCCGCCCGGCCTCCAGGTCCCTCGGTCCAAGCCTCACGTCCGCCCTTCACCGCACCCGGTACGTCAGCACGACACGTCCTTCTTGCCTTCAGCACACGACCACCGCATCCGGACTCTTCACCTACACACCACAAGCCAAGAAACACCATTATTCGACAGATTCGCGTGCCACGATTAGAGAAACACACCCACACACGCCAATGTCTTTGGCATGTTAACAATCACTCATCACCAAAAACCGCTATACAACGGTTATAGAAAAACCATGTGTTCGCAATATATAACCAATATTCGAGGTGTAACATATGTTTTATCACTTCTAGAATATAGTTTGGTATCAAAAGGAACCAAAATAATTTTGAATCATGATTTGTGGGTTTGATTTCAAATTTAAATTGATTTTATAAGGTTGAGTCGTATGCACGTTGTTCAGATATAGGAAGAAGCTAATACTGACTCAAGAGCATCTGCACGGGATCGGCGCTGGCATGGTGCCTTCTCGGAGCACTGGCCGTCGGGCGAAGCTACAAACCAATCAACCCTGGTGCACAGTCTAAATTGCATACACAAATCTTATCGCAATATATGGTGAAAATGAGATTATTAAGTGGTAAATAACTTTTACACTAGTGCCATGGCACCAGGGGACTTGCACGTGGCGTCGCCCCTGCTGGCCGAAGCCGTCTGCTCGTGAGACGACGGCCATGCCTCGGCTATTGCACGTGAAGGGGTTTTCAGCTGTGATACAGACGTCTCGTTAATCAGCGTTGAGTTCAGTTCTTGGCAGTTAAATAGCATCCCAAAAGCTCATTAATACACCACCTGCTCTACCATTGTATACAGTTTCTCTCGCTTCATATCTTCTTCGATCATAAACCACCCAAACGTTGTAACACAGGGAAGAATGCAGATGATGAGGAGAGACCAAAGTTGAGCTTGAGAAAACACAACGGTGAGACAGAAAGAGCATGCGTGTTTAGAGATACCCTCTACAGTTCAGTTACTGAAACAAGAATGGGAGTTCAGGCTGAAATCCCTCAGCGGTTGACATTCTCCTGAATGCCGGAGCCTACTTTGAGTCTTCAACATAGGATGATGTGTGGTAAGCACTGGTAGACCAAATGAACAGGGCGGTAGCATGCTGTTTGTGTCTTCCGGTCACAGCCTGACTCATCTGAAATGTACTCAGTGGGCTAGCTGCTAGGCTTCCTGAGCATCTTTATGATATGTTTGGATCACTTGGACTGACAACTCATAAGAGCCAGTAAAAAATAGTCATAGTCCATTCAAAGATACAAACTAATGAGTGAATAGAGCAATTTTTAGTCTAGATCTCAGATAGAATTAACTAGTAGGTGAGCTAATCGGGGTTAATAGGTGCCAGAAGACTGCTATTGCGTGATGTATGAAATTGTGATGCTCAAGAAATTGCCTTGCTTACATATGGTTGTGTTGCTTAAGACATTCAATGCTGGTACAACATTCATGCCATGGGACATGAAAGCAGCAGTTTGGATGTAGTGGCCGTGGTTCTTGACCATCTTCCATACTGGATAATTTTCTTCCCAATAATCAAGTTTCTTTTTAGTTCCATTACTTCCCCGTTTTCCTTTATATTTTTTCCCTATGGATCCTTATCGACAATTACTTCCCTCAACATCACATGTTCACCCTGATTAATACATCACCTACTTTAGCAATGACACATATAGTACCAGCTGCACCTATTTTAGTTTGGTCAGTCATCAGGTAGTGTCTTATAAACGTCAAGTGCATATAAATAGGTGAAACAAAGAGTGGGGAAGCAGATGGTGTGGAGAGTTACATAAACAGATTTGTTTCTTTGAGGAATGCAGTCACAAGGTTGCATGCCATGTACAATTTTCTTTGTTTCTACTGGCATGAGGATGGGAGGCACAGGGAAAGATATATATAGAAACATCAAACCCCGCTCCCGATCTGATCGTCCCCGGTTCCGCCCAGCTGTCGGAGCTGTCACTAGCGCCGGCGAGGCCAGCTCACGTTCCTTCTCCATTGAGCGTGCTCACGGCTCACCCTCCACTGGCACTTCTGGCTGAACCGTCTCCGGAGGCTCCAGCTGACTTGTCGACCTCTCTTGCACTAACTGCCTCGGTCCTCTAGGTCAGTAGAAGGTACAGAGCTAAAAAGTTCAGTTGTGGGGAAGAAGAGTTTCGCCCTGTCTGCTATAGCAGATTAGCAGATCTGAAAAGCTTTTATCCAAGCTGTATTGCAAGCGTCTTTGGCCACAGCCTTCTAAATCAAGTCCTTTTGGTCAATGACATATCCACATTTTCTCAAACTCCTTTGTCAGTTGAAGCCTTTGCTGAATATGAAGATATGCTATCAGAACTGCAGGGTGTCCATCTATCCCAAGATAGTGATCAGTGGAGTTATGTCGGGGGATCCTCTAATTTCAGTGCAAGCAAAGCCTATCATAAGCTGCTAGGCTCTATCACTGTTTCTCCTGTTTACAAGTGGCTCTGGAATTTAAGCTGCCAACCTAAAAGGAAGATTTTTGGTTGGTTGATCCTTAAAGACAGATTAAGCATCAGAGAGATCCTCAGGAGAAGAAATATGGAACTGCCTTCTTATAATTGTGTTCTGTGCCAACTAAATGCAGAAGAATCAGTTGCCCATTTTCTCTTGCATCGTCCTTTTGCTCTGCTGGAATATGATAGGACTAACACATTTGATTCAGGGTGACATTGAGGACAGTATAATCTGGTTCAAGATGCATTTGCAGAAGCCTTTCTTCTTCGAGATTATTACAGTCATGTTCTGGGCCATATGGTCTGCTAGAAATGATGTAATTTTCAGGAGTTTACAGCATCATCTTCAGAATGTCAAAATGGTGCTCAAGGCTGAACTTGTTCGAGCTAAGCTCACGGCAAACAAAGATCTCCAACCACATCTTCAATTGTGGCTAGACAGCTTTGTACTTCCTCCATCCATTTATCGGGGTCGTATTATGGTCATGCACAGTGATTAAGGAACAATTAATTCGCCCAGTGAGAGGAGTTACATGCAAATGATTGAATTAATTGGGCTAGTGAGAGGAGCCGCATGCACCTGAGAAGATGTGAAAACTGTGGTCTTTCGCTTAGACGACTCCGATTCTTGGAGAATTAGTTTTCGGTAAGATGACTCCGATAAATGAATGGAGGAAGTATAGTTCTATTTATTTTTTATGCTCCTTTCATGTATCTTGAAGAATGTACTTGTAACACTTTTTTATGCAATAAAATCCAGTAGGGGGAAACCCCTCCTGTTCCCTAAAAAAAAAAACAGCTATTGTGGTTCTGTTTGCATGTCAATTTTTTTTTTAGGAATCTGGAGGGACCAAGGTGCCTACAGTTAATTGCATGTCAACTTCAGTGTCCTCAACTCAATGACGGCCAGTCGACTGGTATGCTTGCAAACATATTTGAAGCACTAGTTGCACCTTTGGAGCCACCAAGAAGTGGAAAATTTTCATCTGCGATAGTCTCAATGCTGCTTCTGCAGGGTGTTCATGGCAGTTGTGGAGATATCCCTCTCGTACTCTTGCTTCCTGGGCTTCTCCTTCCTTCAGGTGCTGCCGCTTCTAGTGCACGCGACATACTCACACTACGGTTCCAGTGCTTGTAACTTCTGGTGCCTACTAGGTCCCAGAAGACTCACAATGCGTGATGTCTGCAAATGCGATATATGCTTAATTAAGATCATATGCTTAACATGCATGCACGCTTGGGGGTTGTCAGTGTTAGTAACAACATAGCGTTTTAGGCCATTCCCCCTGGAAAATCTTAGCAGTTTCATTCCTTTTCCTAGTCTCCTTCGTCCTTATTTAGGGCGTCCCCAACGGTGTTCTAAATCACCAGCTCCGGTGAACTGCAGAGGAGAGAGAGCATCGAGCTAGCACGGTCACACTCGCCAGTATTGCAGTACTCCAAACAAAACTCCACTCTCAGCTTCGTTGCTCGGCAAGTCGGCATACCTAAGCTCTCGACTTCTCCATTTTTTAAAATTCTTTTCAGCCTTCAACTTTTTTCGAAAGGCGAGCAAAAGCTTTGCCGGGATTTCTATTAGGCGAGGAAAAGAAAAGGCAAGTGCCAGCCCGGTTTTTTGACCGGAAACCGGGCCGAAAAACCATACAATTTGGAGGGCACCTTACTCCAACATACACATAGGTACACAAATTACAAACTCAACTTGCGCCACAAAAGCGCCAACTCAACTCAGCTCCCGCTTGGTCGGATTGGGACATCGACAACAAGCGTGTAAACCACTTAGACCTCGGTCGGATTGGGTCATCGACACGAGCGTCCGTCTTTAAACCACTAGGAGCTCCACCACAGGCGCCAACTCAAACGAGAAAGCAAAACAAAGAACTAAAAAAACTAAGCGGCTGAAAACCAACTAGGACTAAACCACCACCGGCACCAACCACGGACACGAAGACGGAGACGACGAAGTAGCACTGCCCAAAGACAACCCGCCCAGGTCGAATTCCACAACGACGCCTTCAAGAAGGGTACGACGCCAAAGCGCCGCCGTCGTCCGTCCAAAACAGGACTGAGTTCTCACCCATGGAATGTGCTAGGGACGCGACGCCCTCAACAGGGGAACGACACCACAAGTGTCGCCGTCAGTAGGCTTTCGCCCAAACAAGCCCCAACACCGACACGGACAGGAACTCGGGTCCCCACCAGCCACCACGACATCGCTGCCAGCCATCAGAAGAAATCTCACCAGAGTAGACGCGCCGGCCACGCGAGCAGCCGCAAAGCTGCGCCAGCACCCTGCCAAGTCCCCCGCCGAACACCAGCCCTCCGCCACCGTGAACCTCCACCGCCCGCTCGCCGAAAAACCGTAGCCGCCGCCGGCCACCACAACCGGCCGAGCACCCGTCACGGTACCACCACCCCTCAAAGGTGCCGGCTACGAAGCGAAGCCCGGACCAGCACCCCCGCGGACGCCGTGGCCTCCGTCTCCATGACGACCACCCCACGACGACGGCGGTCGGAGGCATGGGGGAGGGCCGGCGTAGACGAAGACCGCCCCCAATGCCGACACGACCCCGGCCACCGCCACGACATGGTCACCATCAAGAGGAGGCGGAAGGCGAGCGAGAGGGGGAGGGAGCCCTCCGCCGCCCCCCCACATCCGAAAGGGCGGCGTCCCCGTGACGCCCGCCGACGAACCCCAACGGAGGGAAGCAGACACCACCGTCCTCGGCACAGCCAACAACACCGCCACGGCGCCAATGGCCTGCCAAAACCGCAGCCAGCCACGCCACCACGACGCCGCCGAAGAACCGCTCCGCCCCACCAAGCCTCCCCCACGCCAACAGCCGGCAGCTGCCGGCCAGCCAGCCCACGAGCCAACCGCGGCAGCCCCGGCGCCGGCGGCCCGCCAGCGGCCGCCCCCGGCCACGCAATGAAGGGGAGGGGAGAGGGGGACCGATGCCCTGTGGACGACGAACGCGAAGGACGCCCAACCCAAGCCGCCCCCAACACCTCCGAGATCGACTCCGGGGGACACCGGATCCGGCCACCGCCATGCCGGATCCGCGGAACTAGCCCCCAACGGCCGGGAAACTCACCGGCCGCCGAGGACCCCACCAATACGCCGGCGAAGGACCTGCGCCGGCCGCCCCGTCCTCGCGCCGCCTCCCACCTTGCGCCTCCACCTACGCACCAGGGCGCGGAGCCAGCTCACCCAGCGCCGGGGGGAGCCGAGACCTCCGACGCCCGGCCGACGGCGAGCCGCGCCGCCCGCCACCTCCAACGCGCTGGAGCAGGGCGCCACCGGAGCATCACCCGCCGTCACCTTCCTCGCGCGCTGCGCCGGCCTCCGGGCTGCGCGCTCAGGCGGCGGCGAGGTGGGGATGTGGACGGCGGGGGCTGGCGGCGGCCGCCTGGGGGTGCGCCCCGAGTCGCCCGCGCGTGGGCGGCTCGGGGTTAGGGTTGGAACTTGACGGACGATTTGGTTGCAACAGGGATGACCTGCTTGTAGTCTTTACTACTATAGTACATCGTTAGGTGGCGTCCTTATCGACAATGTACGCATGAGACCGTGACAGTCGGTATCCCGGACAAACGAAAGACCTTTGAAAAAACAAAAATCATTTACTTTCTTCTCTCACTCTAGTTTGCCTGCTGTCCTGATGTCTCCAGTAGTATAAACTCGAGTTGTTCTCGGCTGTTAAGCAGCATTACGCTGCTGCTAGAAGCTTATTAATACACCACCTGCTCGCAGTTTCTCTCCCTTCACATATTCTTCATATATTGTAGAAACCACCCAAACGTTGTGACACAGAAAAGAATGTAGAGAGAGAGAGAGAGAGAGAGAGAGAGAGAGAGAGAGAGAGAGAGAGAGAGCATGTGCGACCAAAGTTGAGAGTGAGAAAACACAACAGAGAGAGAAACATCAAGCACGTTTAGAGATGCTCTCTACAGTTCTGTTACCGAAACAAGAATGGGAGGTATTGCGGAAACGGTTCCCAGGTTCAGTCTGAAATTCCAATCTAGATCGAGTTGATAATGTTCCCATACTTCGGGTCTTGAAGGTAGGATGATGTAGCATGCTGCTGGTGTCTTCCGGACACAACCTGTCTCATCTGAATTGTACACAGTGGGCTCGCTACCGTCTCAGGGGGGCTCGACGGCACTGAACTTAGCAGGGGCTGCTTGGCCAAGGGGTCATTGACAATGAGATTCTCATCCTCATCCAAGGCAACCGTTCCAGATGAACCATCTTCATAACGACATGATCGATGGCTTGGCAATTCCTTTTGAATAACCAAACTGATATTACTTAGACCTCTAGAAATTCTGAGGAATGTATTTATTAGATGCTTAAGGTCAACTCTCTATGTGTTTGTTCTTGGATTATTCATAACTAATCAACAATTCAAGCCTGAGATGACAGTAGTGGACTTGCGGATTCAGACATTTCAGAAGCCTGATGCAAGCTTCTAATACATTCAGTAGAATGAAAAATATTCAATTTGTACATATTTTTAATTTATTACTTCTTAGCTTACTGTGAACCAAATCCGGAAACGTTCAATCTTCAATGTGCTTCCTGCCTTCCTCTCACGAACACAGCGTGCTCCGGTTTATGGGATTTTGAAAGAGAATGCACAGACTGACAGACCTTAAATTGTTGTTATACTTGTGTTTATGGATACTACAGGAAGGGATTGATGCCAAGAAGGCAAGAACCATTTGATTTTGGATGTCCTCTTTGAGTCTTGTTCATGCTGGTTGCCATAACTGCAAAGCTTGTCTTTGTTGCTCTTTCATACAGTTCGATCCTGCTCCTGGGCAACATGCGCTTTCATTCACTTTTTTCTCGCAATCGGGTCATTCACCCGTATTTCATTAAGAGGAAGGGTCACACGATACAAGCTACACAAACTCGTTGGCGAGAAGCCATCAAGAAGTGCGGCAAAGACCTATACTACCGGGTTCAAAGTAAGAGACTACATGTTTAACAAATGTTGCGATCAAAAGGGTAAGGCAAATGCCAGTGCATTCGGTAAAACTTTGTTGGAACACGGTTCCAGCAGGTTTTATATTCAGTCGTAATCACAATTACAATGCTAGAGTGTGAAGAGAGGAAGCTCTTCCACCCCCAGGAATCCTCTCCTACAACAGGGGCTGGAGGGCTCCTTATATAGCCAGTCCAGCTCCCAGGTACAAAAAGACAATACAGCCCCAACGGGGAAACAGGGAAACCCTAATCCTATGACCCTTCCAGGTGGGACTGGCTGGGGCAAGGTCGTCCATTGGAGTATTCAGCGGTCCGTGGGCTCCTCCTGGGCCTACCAAGCGTTCTACGTCTTCCTTGCTCCCGGGCCGTTGGTGGGCCGTCTTCCATGGGCCAGACATCCCAGCGCAGGCCGGTGGCCTCCGCCGTCGTCTCAATGCCTCCGCCTTGAGGTCTTCGTCTCGATACCCCCGACGGAGGTCGGGTCTTTGTCTCCGGTTCGGTGCCTCCGCCAGAGGCCGCACGCCTTAGTGCCCGGACCGATGCCTTCGCCCTGGGATCGGAGGCTCGCGCCTCCGCCCGGTGTCTCCGCGGGCGGCCGGAGACCGGAGGTCTCCGCCTCCGGCTCGCTACCTCCGCTTGGAGGCCTGAGGTCTGGCCGCCGGCCTGTTGTCTCCGGATGGCCTCCGGAGGCCTTCTGAGGCGCAAGCCGGCATGGTCTCCGGCGGCAGGTACCACACCTCCGATCCAACCCTGCATAACAAGCTAAGACAAACTGTAGCAAATAAGATGAATGGGGGTTAGTTGACCGTAGGCTCATGCCGTGTCTCCGCTGCTGAGATGCCTTTTCCCAACATTCCCCCCTTGAGGGTTAGGTCCAGCGGAGGCGGGCCCTGGCCATCAATTCCTGGCTTGATCAGCGGAGACCATGCCCCCCCCCCCTGGCACGTCTTAGGTGGACCTCGGTTTTTCTTTGGCATATTGAGGGTCTTTTCTCGTCCGTTGGATCTAAGGTCGCTGATTTCTGACCGTGCGATATGTGACCGTTGCGGTGGAGGGACGGTTCCTTCTCGGACCCGTCGCCCGGCCACTATAAAAGGGGAGGGGGTAGGTGAGAGTTTTTTACCCCGCGCCGTAATTCTTGCGCTGTAGTTTTCTTTTCACTCTCTCGTGCCACCTCCACATCCGCCGGTCGCCTCCGATTTCGATCGTGGCACCTCCGCTGCGTCGCGCTTGCCTCCGCCACCGCTACACCGGCCCTTACTCCCGGCTTCAGAAAGTGAAGGCTGGTGCCTGGCTGGGTCTTTTTGAAAAGTGTATGCTTGTTGCTTTGCGAAGGCCGAGACCCGGAAGAGTCTCTCTCGACGTCGAAGCCTCCGTCAACGACCTTGTGCCTCCGCATAGTCCGGAGGTATGGCTCTCATCACTTACGACTTTGGTCGTAGCAAGATGCTCGCGGAGATGATCGAGGACCTCGAGAGGCGGGGTGTTATTCCGGCCGGTCGCGCCAAGCTTCCCGGTTCGGAGACCGAACCAAAGCCGGGCCGCGGGTATGCGGTGGTGTTTAGGGACTTCTTCACTGCGGTCTTCGGCTTCCGGCACACTCGTTTCGAGGAAGGTCTTAGCGGAGTTCAACGCGCGCAGATCCACCACTCCGACACCTCATGCATTCCTTAACCTCGGCAAGTTTGTCCGGGCCGTAGAGTCGTACGGCGGGGAGCCGGATCTAAATACCTTTGTGAGGCACTACGAGCCGCGAAGCAACCACGGTCGTTTGGTGACGACAAGGTGAAGGCCCGGTTTGGTGCATGCACCTTTATGGCGAAGAGGTTTCGGGAAGAGCGGTTGGAGATATCTTGGTGCCGGAAGGGCAAGTGGGAACCGGCTAGTTGGATGGATTACTTGGTTTTATGTTCGGACCATTGGTGTCACCGGGTTGGATGACGATGGCAACAAGATTGTGAGGTATCCACCGGCCTCCGCTATGACGGAGATGAAGCCGCATACAAACTTAAAGCCACCGCGTATCTTCTCGCCGAGGCCTCCGCTCGGGAGAAGTCCCGCCGAAAGGCCTTCGCGTTGGCTTGCAAATACTCCGGAGGTCGCGACCTTCGGAGGAGATAGTGGCCTCCGGCCGTTGGCCTTTGGCTAAGGAGAGGCCAAAATTTGAGATTGTACGGAAGGAATTGCCGGTCTTCGGAGAGGCTGCGGGCATACCCTCGCCCTATCTTTGGTCTTAGTTTGCCACGGGGAAACCGGGACGAACTTTGTGAACCGTATTGAACGGAAGGTGGTGGAGCTTATCGGAGAGGTCTCCGAACGTGAATATCTTGCGCGGAAGGCGGAGGCCGGCATCATGCCGCGTCTGAACCGCGTTTTTGAAGAGCTTAAAATTCCCTATTCCTCCCGGCCCGTCCCCGGCAAGGTGCTCCGGAGGATTGAGTCAAGGGCTCTGAAGAATGCCTCCGCTGTTGCTACAATCAAGGCGGAGGCATCAAAAAAGAGAAAACGTTCATGTGCTGGTCGTGGGCCTTCCAAGAAGGAGAAGACCTCCGAGGCGGAGGCTGTTGAGGCTTCCGCATCTGCATCCCCCAATGCCTCTGAGGCTGGCTATCAGGGTGACGACGGGGAAGGAGAGGTCGCCAAGGAGGCGGTGGCGTCCGCTAAGCCCTCACCTATAGCGGAGGCGAAGGTGGCTTCACACCCCTCTGTTTCCGCGCGGGCTCCATCACCGGAGGTGTCCGTTCACCCCTTCCCTAGCGCTTTTGCCGAGCTGTCTAGCTCTGAAGACGGTGAGGCTGGTGAAGAAGAGGAAGAGGCGAAGGGGGACGAGGAGGCCGGGGACACTGAGGCGTCGCTCTCTCCGGCTCATCAGGTTCGTGATATCCCCGACGACATCTCCGATGATGATTTTGTTGGGAGTCCTGGCCATAAGGTGTCGAAAAGCACGTCTTATCTGAGTTTGTTGCCGACAAGGCCGCGCGGGCAGCCTCCGGCGAAGGGCGGGCCTCCGTTCTGGTGACAAAGGTCCGGTGGGCGGGCTTTCTCTTCGTAAGTTATAATTTTTTTTTTTTTTTTTTTTTTTTTTTTTTTTTTTTTACTTTGGCTAAGTTTTTGGACACCCCCCCTTTTTTTTTCTTAGGGTGAGAAAACTTCTCGACCTTTTTATTCTATAGCCGAGCTTGCCGGTATTCTTTGGGAGCATGAGGCCTCCTCCGGTGTTGATTTGGCGCGCGTGTTCCGGCGCGTGGTGCTCGAGCTCGCCTACGGGCGGAGGTTCTACTTCCGCCGCTCGTGCTTCCGGAGGTAAAGATTCTTGTCTTATTTTTAGTTCACACGTTGATTGCATGATTGGCTTGCTAAGATACGTTTTTGTGTCTTCGCTTCTCTTTTCGATGCCTCCGCTACGTTCGGTGCGTGGGGCTTGAATGTTCACGATATTTTTGAGCATTACGGAGGTTTTTGCCATATAGTTTTACCTTTGTCTCCGCGAGTTTTGGGATGTTGCGGGCTTGCACTTACTATCATTTTTTTTTTTTTTTGTTTTGTTCCCGGCCCAAGTTGATAACTATCTTGATGCGCGCCGTTCGAACGCCTTCTCGCGCCTTCAACTCGGAGCACCATTGCATGGTGAGTATGCTTTGGCCTTTTTGCTTTTTATCTTTTGCTTGTTTTTTTTTTTTTTTTTTTTTTTTTTTTTTACTCTATTATTGTTTGTAGACTCATCACATGGCCTTCGCTATTGAGCACCGGGGAGCTGTGGAGCTTGCCCAGCGGACGCGAGCCATTGAGGTTCTGAAGGGGGAAGTGGAGACCCTTGGCCGCGAGAAGACTGACCTCACGGCCAAGGTTTCTAACTTGGAAGCCGCGCTCCAGCAATCGGAGGCCCTGAAGAAAAAGGTTGAGGACTTGGAGGTGAGGCTTAAATCTGCTAATGAAGCCAAGGACGTTGCACTTGAGCGCGCCAACAAAGCCACGGAGGTGTCTGAGAACCTCCGCACCCAGCTGGCCTCGATGGAGAAGACTGCGGAGACCTTCCAGAAGAAGGCGGAGGGATTGGCCGCGGAGATCGAGGAGATCAGGATCGCCGGCACTGAAATTGCGGAGACATATCTGTCCGCTCTTGAGGAGTTTGGTGGTGTTGCTTCTCCTCTTCCCCGCCGACCGCACCGCCGGTGGGTTGATGTCTTGGATCAAGTCCAATCTTGTAAAGCTATCCCTATTTGTCGGAGGCGTGTCCGATTTTGCGGCACGGGCCTCCGCTACTGGGTTAATTAAGAGCTTGATTCGCGGAGGCCTCGACATCGGCACTGTTGGTTTTCCTGAGATCTCCGATCCGTCCGAGCTCGGGGGAGACCTCCCGCCCGATCCGCAAGACAGTTCAGAAATTCTTGAAGTCTTTCTGGGCGCCTTTCGGCAGGGCGGAGGCCGTTGCTGCTGCTCACGCGATGCGGAAGGTAAGCCTTTTCCTCCTTTGTCTTTTCTGCTTGTCTTTTCTTTTGGTTTTTTATGAAGTTAATGCTTTGCGTGCTTTAAGGCTGCCGCCGGAGGTCGGACACCGGTTAGACTTGTGATGAAGGGTGTCCCCGTCCTTAGCGAGACTTCCAAACCAGGCTACGGCGGAGGCTCTCAAGTTCCTCAGGCAACCGTGTCTCCGGTGAGGACAGAGGCTGAGACGGAGGTTCCAACGGAAACCCGGGCACACTCTGACGCTCGCTCCAGCCCTCCCGCGGAGACGTTACAAGAGAGGCAAGACGGAGGTGCCGATGAAGCCGCTGAGGCCCACGACGTCCGCGGGGAGGAGGTAGACTAGGGTCTTGCTTTTCTGTGTCTCATGATGTAAAAACACTTGTTACTTTTGCTGTGGCGCCTGGGGTGCGCATATTGTAATGAAACTTATGGGTCACTCCTCCTGCGCAGGTCTCCGATTTTGGGCCTGTGCAGGAGGTGGAACCTGCAACCCTTATGCGCGATGGTGTTTACGTTAGCGGTTTTACGTGGGATTCTTTGGCGATCGTGTTCCCCCATCGCAGCGTTGATGATATGTTTGAATTTGTTCGCGCTCGAATTTGGATGATAGGCGCGACACCTTCGTTGGGTCGCTAGCATGGAGGGGTCCTCCTTGAATTTGTTGCTCGTCGGTTTTTTACATGAGATGTTTCTTTTTTCTCGTTGCCTTTTTCTTTTCGGAGGCTATGTATGTGTTTACTTTTGGCCTTTTACCTGAGGTTTGTCTTTGTGTAATGGGACTTAGATGTATTCATTTCGTACGCGGAGGCTATGGAAGAAATCTTAGATTATCGTATACATGTTTTTTTTTTTTTTTGTGTCATGTCTTTGGTGTTACCCGATTCGAGCTAAGATATTAAAGCGGAGGTATTGTCTTTGCTTACATGTATTTTTGTAAACTTGTCTTCGCTGCGGAACGCTAGTCCATACCACGTTTGAATTGCGCGCGGAGGTTACCGGTCGATTCCGGAGACTTTTTGCCGGTACCTTTTATTGATCTCTTTGAATGGGCAAATTTGTTAGGTTACATGGTTCCATGCTAAGGCATGGAGATTAGGTTCTTAGTGCTGCCTTTTCTCCAACCGTAGCTAGTTGGACATGGTCCCTTGCCGATGGGGACTCTCAACTTGTGACTAGGTACCACCCGTCTTCGGGCTCACTTTCACGTGATATTCCACCCTTACATTTGCGTGATTTTGACCGGCGATAGGGGACGTTACGAATTCTTACGCGGTGTCCCCCTATCCCGTCTTCTTCCCCGAGGCAAGGCTCATTGTTGCATGCTCTTAAGAAAAGGGTGGTGTTCATTTTGGTCTATGTGGCCCTCGCTTACGAATTCTTACGTTGTCTCTCTCGCTCTTTGTGGAACTCTTGTAAATATACATCGGCCTCCATCCCCCTACTCTTGATACGTGCTTTGTGTGATCTTTGGGGTGGATCCGGAAGCGCCTTCCTTTTATAGGCCTTGGCATGGCCGATTGGATTAAATGTCTCGACCTCTTTGGTACACTTCTTAGTGAATCTTGTGGATCCTGTGTTTGATTTCTCGTGATATGCTCTCTTGATTGCTCGAGGACCAAAACAACCGCCGCGATGGTACTGCGGTTTGAATGAGCTTGATTGCTACTATGGGTTATGGTACAGATCTTGCTCCTTTAATGCGTTAGATTGCAGATCAAGGCATTCATTTACCTTTCTCCTCCCTAGGGCTATATAAGGCTTATGGTTTTTGGTGATGCTTGGTCATTTGGGGTAGTGTTCGCCAGGATTTTGATTTAGTGAGAGCATGGTCTTGCTGTTAGATGCACTTGAGCTGATACTGAGTAAGAATTCGTAATGGCTATATCACAATGGTGTGTCGCTCTTTCCGCGAGAGGTGCGGAGTGGTATCCGGCTACGAATACAACTGTGCTTGCTACTTGGCCTATTCTTCTTAGGTGTGTAGTGGGGCATGCTAGTCTGAGGTGTGTCGGTTGGCAGTTTGTGTTTTGGGTACCAGGAGCCGAAGTCCGTCAGTACTAAGGCTCCCTCCCTTCTCGGAGATGGAGAATTGCAGCGCTCTTTGCTCTTTTGCAGGCTCGTTTGCTGATTGTAATAGTAAGAGGTGGCACACCTTCTCTAGAGTCTACACTAGTTGGAGCTAGGGCATTGGTGATTCTTGTAGCCTTGATTTCATATTTGTATGCAAATTAATGGACTGGAGTGGCTTGCTCGGCCCGCCGTGTTACCTTCTCTTTGTTTCCGGTAGCCTTTTTGCTTATGACGATTAGATTGCTCCGATTTCTTCAATTTTCGGTTTTCGTGTTTGGCATGCCTCCGTGATCTTGCGGAGGCATGAGATGCCACCTTGGGCCGATCAAGCGATCTTTGCTTTAATATCGGTGCCCTAGCCGCTTGCCGGGTCTTTTTCCGATTTTGGTGATGCCTTTTTTGGCTTTTTGTACCCCTTGGTGCCCGATCGATCGAGTCTTTTTCCTAGGGTTTTCAACCTTTTTGGAGGTCGCTTATTTTGTACCCCTTAGTGCCCGATCGGTCTTTTTCCAAGGGTTTTCAACCTTTTTGGAGGTCGCTTATTTTGTACCCCTTAGTGCCTCGACGATCGGGTCTTTTTCCAAGGGTTTTCAACCTTTTTGGAGGTCGCTTACAAATCTTTTTGAGGTCCGCCGGTCAAGGCGAAGTTTGAAGTGACCTCTTCCGATGCTTAAAGCACCGTCGAATATTGCGGCCTGCGTTGCCGGCCGCTTTCGACTTTGCTGCATTCTCGTGCATTTCTCGGGGCCCTCTTTATATATTGCGAGAGGTTGATTACAACGGAGTTGCCTCGTTAAAAACCTCACCTCCGATAAGGAGTCCCCGCGTGAGGAAAAGAGTGCAATCCGGTTTGAAGGGAAAGAAAAGAAACATGAAAATGAACTCTTTGGATGCCTCCGCTTATAGTTTTACGGAGGTTCCTTACATTTTAGATGTAGTATTTCCGAGGTTGTCCACATTCCAGTGTGGGTTGATACTTTCCCATTTTCATCCCGTAAGAAGAACGATCCTTTCCTTCCGCTTGGTGAGCTAGGTAAGGTCCTTCCCACTTTGGTTGCGGTTTCCTGCGTTTGGTGCATTTGGTTTCCGGCGGAGGACCCAGTCTCCTTCTTTGATGTCTTTGATTACCACTTTGGCATCCCTCCATTTCTTCGTTTGGTTTTGGTACTTGATTATGTTGTCCACGGCTTCTAGTCTTCTCGCCTCTATCATCTCTTTTCTTTGTACTCTTCATTTTCTCGCTAGCGCCTGTTTTGTGACCCGGAGACTTTGGTTTCTTAACTCTCCGGCATCATAGCTTCTTCCCCATATAGCAACTTGAAAGGTGTGAAGCCGGTAGCCCGTGAGATATTGGTGTTGTGAGACCACACGACCTTAGGCAACTCCTCAACCCACTTTCCTTTCTTGAGCCGTGCGGTGTTTTTGAGATTGCCGAGAATATGATCTGTTGGACCTCTCAACCGCCCCGTTGCTCTCCGGGTGGTATGCGAGGCAAAGGCCGGCTTTGTGCCAATGCTTCGCAAGTACTCTTTGAACTTTTCGAATCGAATTGCTTTCCATTGTCTACTTGTTAGGGTTCTTGGAACACCGAATCGCACACTATGTTTTGCCGGAAAAACTTTTTTCTTGTTTCGAAGTGATGGTTGATAGTGGCTTGGCCTCAATCCACCTTGTAAAATATTCTACCGCCACAACCGCATACTTGCTACCTCCTTGAGTGGTGGGAGCGGCCCAACGAGGTCCATACCCCATCTCGCATAGGCCACGTTGGTGGGATGAGCCGTGACTCCCCCCCGGCTTGTTTTGGTTTGGTGAGAAATTTTGGCGGCGCCGCACGTCTTCACTATGTGTAGGGCATCTTTGATGTGAGTGGGCCAAGTAAAAACCTTGACGAATGGCCTTTGCGGATAATGCCCTTGGGCCTATGTGGGATCCACAAATCCCCGCATGAATTTGCGTAGGAGTTCCCGGCCTTCTTCATTGCTTAGGCATTTGAGTAGTGGTTGCACTACGCCTTTTTTGAATAGTTTGTCCCTCTATCACGGTGTAGCTCCTTGCTCGAGCCGCTAGCCTTGCCGCGCCGGCTTCATCCGAGGTTACAAGATTGCCACCGATTTGATCTATGATTGCTTGCCTCCAGTCTTCGGAGTGAATTAGTAGTACCTCCGCAAATGCTCGTTTAACCTTGCCGTGGCCGGTTCTTTGTAGCTCTTGGTAAAAGGTGCCCGCGGCATGTCGAGCTTGTTTGCTTTGCGCCTTTGCCAACTCATCGGCCTCCATGTTTTCTCCTCTCGGTATGTGCACGAGGGTGAAACCTTTGAATCTCTTCTCAAGGCTTCTCATGACCTCTAGGTATCTTGCGAGTTCAGGTTCCCTCGCGGTGTACTCTTTTTCCACTTGACCTCGCTACCAACCGTGAGTCTCGTGTTTACTAGCACGTGAGTAGCCCCGAGTGCCTTTGCTTTTGACAATCCCAATATGACACCTTCATACTCTGTATTGTTTGTGGTTTTGAAGCACGGTCTAGCCGCATACTTTGTCTTGACTCGATGGTGAAAACGGGATTGCGGAGGCCCCCCGGCCCCGTGGACTCCCGGGCACCATCGTGTAAAGCGTCCAGTGGGATACCTCCGATTTTGATTCGGAGGTATTTGTTGGCACCCATTCGAGAGAAAATCCGCTAGTGCTTGCGACTTGATTCTTGTTCTTGCAACAAACTTGATCTCGAACCGAGACGACTCCGTAGCCCACTTGCCAATTCTTCCCGAGGCTTCTTTGTTGTTCGGGATCTCGGCCCGGTGGCTGCGTTGTCGGTATCGAATAGTGTGGTCCTGAAAGTAGTGCTTTAGCTTCCTTGATGCCGTGATTACGCATACGCTATCTTTTCAATCTCGTGTAGTTCAGCTTTGCTCCTTGCAATGCCTCGGACACATAGTATATCGGCCTTGCGCACCCTTACCATTTATCTGTCTCTCTTGCACGAGTACCGCACTTACGCCCCGCCGATGCCGACACGTACAACGGGAGTGGCTCGTCGCTATTCGGGGCTGCCACCATTAGGTCCTCGGCCATGTATTTCTTGAGCCGCCCGAAAGCTTCGATTGCTCGATCCCCATTCAAACTTTTCGTTGGCCTTGAGTGCTTTGAAGAAAGGGAGGCTGCGTTGGTGATTTGGAGATAAACTGTTCAATGCCGCGATTCTTCCGTGAGTCATTTGGATCTCTTTTTTGTTTGATGGCTCGGGCATGGCCGGGACGGCTTTTGTTTTGTCTCGGATTGGCCCGAGACCTTCGGGTCCGACGACATATCCCAACATTTTTCCCCCGCGACTCCAAAGACACATTTTTCGGGTTTAGCTTCAATCCGGCCTCCCTAAGGTTTGCAAAGGTTTCCTTGAGATCTTCCGGATGGTTCTCCGGTTCTTTGCTTACCACGGCAATGTCATCTACATAGGCTATGATATTTCTCTCGCAACCGAGACCGTAGTACGGCTTGTACCATTCTTGCAAAGGTTGACCTGCATTCTTGAGCCCTTCGGGCATTCGCACAAAACAAGTAGGTTCCGGTCGGTATAGTGAAACTTGTCTTTTCCTCGTCTTCTTTCCCGAGCCGGACTGATGATATCGAAAACAGTCCGGGAGGGAGAATCTTTTGCATCTGCGGCCTTATCAACCGAGGTGTCTATTCTAGGTAGCGGGAATGGGTCTTTTTTGCATGCCTTGTTCAGGTCGGTGAAGTCGATGCACATTCGCATTTGCCATTCTTCTTTGGGACAAGTACCACATTTGCTAGCCATTCGAGTATTTGACCTCTCGTATGACGTTTGCATCCAATAATCTCTCGCACCTCCGCCTTTGCGGCCAAGGTTCGTTCTTCGACATTTTCCTCGCCTTTGCTTCCTTGGCTTTACATTCTCATTTAAATCCAAAGTGTGCTCGATTATATCTCTCCCGATTCCTTTGAGGTCTTCGCGACCATGCAAAGACATCTCGTTTTTGGACAATAGGCTAATTAATTCTCTTCGTTCTTCCTCGATAGATTTGCTCCGATCGTGACCTTCCCGCCTTGGCCTCATCGAGGGGCACCGTTATTGTGTCCTCCCGATCCTTCATGTCCGTCTTTCCTCCGGGCATATCCGGTGGCTCATCGATGCCACTTTGTGTTTATGTTTCGTGAGCCTTGTATATTGCTCTCTCTATGTTTCTTGCTTCCTTTTGGCTTCCTCGAACCGTGATTATTCCATGCGGTCTTGGCATTTTCATGCAAAGGTAACCCATGTGGACTCGCCACATTGAACTTGTTTGCGAATCCTCTTCCTAGGATTGCATTGTATGGGTAATATATGTCCACTACATCAAAGGTGATGTATTCTGTTCTCGCGTTGTCCCCATCTTGAAAAGACACGGGTAGGGAAATTTTCCGAGGGCGTGAATCTTCCTTCCTCCGAATCCTATCGGGGGTGTATCTCGGTGGTTGCGGTGAGACCGCGAGCTTCATTTGATCGAACACACTTGCGAAGATGATATCTCGCCGAACTCCGGAGTCAACCGGTTCCGTTTATCTCCCATCCCGCCACGTTTGCTTTTATGACCATCGCGTCGGTGTGAGGATAACTCTCCAATCGGAGGTCCTCTTCGAAAAGCTGATTTGGGCCTTAGACCATTTCGTTGTTCGGTGTGCTCCCCGCACCACATTATTCACCAATCGGAGGTGATCTTTTTTTTGTTTCTTTGTCTCGAATTCCATCGCGATCCGCCGGCTATCGGTAGTATCATTCCTATTGTGGGCGGAAGCGAGTGGGGGTTCATCGATTCTCAATCGGAGGTTCAGCCTTTGGCATGGTGCTGGAGCGGGTGACCCGCTGCGGAGGTGCCGGTAGTGCCTCGAATTGCCTTTGTTGCGGAGGTGGAGGTAATCGCGTCGCCTCTGTTCTTGTTGATGCGAAGACCGAGGTGTTTCTACCATGGATATCTGTGGGGGTCGAGTGTTGACATAAGTGATCGCACTCCCGCCCGACGGGTGTCCGGTTGCCGTCGAGACAACCGGTACCGCATGAGCCGCCATCTTTGGTAGGGACGGTGGATAATCGCTTGTGCGACGTTCTCTTTGGGGAAGACACTTGTTAGTGTACCCTGGATAGCTTGGGTTGTACTGGCTTGATGGTGTTGTGTAGTGAAGGTGTGATTCACTTGTCCGGTTGGCTCCGGAATGGGTGGAGGCGGCGTTGCTTGTTCTTCATCCGATCCATTGTTTCTTTGGTTTCGGGGCATTCCTTGGTGCTATGCCCCTTATCTTCCCCATGGAAGATGCAATAATGCCTTCTCGGTTTCGGTTCTTATTCCAGTTCTTCGACTTGCTCTTGTTGAAGTTCGGTTATTCCCGAGCCTTTGTATCTTGGCCGTTTCGGCTCCTTGTCCGCCGAACGTTGAGGTCAAATTTGTTTTGCACATTGAAGACTCCGCCTTTGCCGAGCATTCCCGCCTGTCATAGGACCTGTTGTCTCTATTGTTGTTCCTACCGGAGTACCTTTTGCTCTGGCCTTCTCCTTCATCCAGTCTTTTCCGGAGGTCATTGTCTGATCTGCAGTATTTTTCGAACTCTTCGTGCAGCTTTTCCATGGTAGCTGGCTTTTCTCTCGCTAAATGGCTTGCGAAGGGTCCAATGCGGAGACCTTTGATTGCTGCCTCTATCGCGACGCTGTCTGGCACATCTGGCGCCTTCGCCCTGAGGTGTAAGAATCTCGGAAGTAATCCCTTAACGGCTCTCCCTTGTCGTGTTTGTTCTTTGAACAGTCTGCGACGACAATGACTCACTTGAGAAACCTTTGAAATTGGCAATTATCTTATCCCTCGGGTTCTCCCATGAGTAGATTGTGCTAGGCTGCGGCATGGAGTACCATGTCGGTGCGTCGCCCCTGCGGCGATAACGAAGGATTTGGCTAGGACACTGTCATTTCCTCCGCGGAGGCGGCTAGCGCCTCAAAACTCATCGGGAACCGCCGTGGATCTGTTTTTCCATTGTACCTAGGCGGGACCATGGGCTTGTAGCCCGGAGGCCATGGTGCTTTACGTAGGCCTTCGACGGTGGGGATCTCGGGTCGAACGTCCTCCGGTAAACCATGATCCGAGGTATCTCGTGGGTGTTGCGGCCATGTATTGGCTGAGTTGTGGGGTTGTCATAGTATTGTTTTGATGCATTGTTATGGGTTGCATGCTCGAATCTCCGCTTGCAATATTGCCATTTGCTTTGCCTAATCTCCCTCGCCCTTGGGGGGTGTGTATTGCCCGTGCGTAGCCGCTTGCTCGCTCTCGGCTGTCTCGTTACGCTTCCATGCGCTGCATTTCGGCTCTCGGCCGACTTACCTCATTTTCCCGGTCTTGGTCACCGTCCCGGCTTGCCGGAGGCTGTTCATCTTCGCCGTGGTCATCATCGTTCGCTCATCTTCGGTTGCACGCTCGAGGCATACGTGCTTCGGGCGGACCTTCGCGGTCCGCCCTTCGCGGTGGTTCGGGTGCCTCCGCGGGTGTCTCCGCCCGGCGGCGGCACGTTTCGTCGAGCGGCGGCGGCGGCGTCTGCTTTTCTTGTTGGCATCTCGTGAGTGATATCCTCGGCCGGACACACGGGTGGGCGCTAACCGTTGGAACACGGTTCCAGCGGGTTTTATATTCAATCGTAATCACAATTACAATGCTAGAGTGTGAAGAGAGGAAGCTCTTCCACCCCGGGAATCCTCTCCTACAACAAAATGGAGGGCTCCTTATATAGCCGATCCGGCTCCCGGTACAAAAAGACAATACGGCCCCAACGGGAAACAGGGAAACCCTAATCCTATGACCCTTCCGAGTGGGGACCTGGCCGGGGCAAGGTCGTCCATTGGAGTATTCAGCGGTCCGTGGGCTCCTCCCGGGCCTACCAAGCGTTCTACGTCTTCCTTTCCCGGGCCGTTGGTGGGCCGTCTTCCATGGGCCGGACATCCCGCCGCAGCCGGTGGCCTCCGCCGTCGTCTCAATGCCTCCGCCTTGAGGTCTTCGTCTCGATACCCCGACGGAGGTCGGGTCTTTGTCTCCGGTTCGGTGCCTCCGCCGCAGGCCGCACGCCTTAGTGCCCGGACCGATGCCTTCGCCACAGGATCGGAGGCTCGCGCCTCCGCCGGTGTCTCCGCGGGCGGCCGGAGACCGGAGGTCTCCGCCTCCGGCTCGCTACCTCCGCTTGGAGGCTCGAGGTCCGGCCGCCGGCTGTTGTCTCCGGATGGCCTCCGGAGGCCTTCGAGGCGCAAGCCGGCATGGTCTCCGGCGGCGGGTACCACACCTCCGATCCAACCCTGCATAACAAGCTAAGACAAACTGTAGCAAATAAGATGAATGGGGGTTAGTTGACCGTAGGCTCATGCTGTGTCTCCGCTGCTGAGATGCCTTTTCCCAACAAACTTATTCCACTTGTTGAAATTGTCTTCCATGTAGGACTAGTCCTAGCCATCTAGCAGCAATCCAAACATCACAACTCACTGTCAAAAAAAAAAAAACATCACAACTCAAAATGGAGGAAATAAACCAGAAGAAGAGCTGAACTTTGAAAGCAATGAATTGAGAACATGGAAAAGCAAAAGAGGCAGCATGCACTTTCTTGTACAAAAAGAGGCCGACACAACAAATATTTAGCTTTCATATTTAAGGGTGGGAGGCATTAGGAAAATGGTTCTTTGCTATTGTAGGGCAAGATGTGATGGCATGATCTTGGCTCAGAGCCCCTGCTGTTCAACGGAGGAGATCATGGTGATAACGCGAAGAAACATCTGGCTGTTAATTTTGCTGAGATATTCATATATGTTCATATATGTAAGCATAATTTCTTGGATCTTCAAATTGACTTCTAACTTACTATAGACCATGACGTGAGGTACTGTATGTCTATATATTTCATCTTCTAAAGACAAATGGCTATTGGTAACCATCATTGTTCATCCATTATTTTGGTTTTTGAATAGCATGTTCTTTCTTTTAGATAAGGGTACAAAGCATGTTCTTGCTTCAGACAATTTGACTGTTGTAAAATTATCAGCTAGACGAGAAGTTGAAGCGGTAGTACAACATTGTTGTGGCGTCAACTCGATTCAGCTGCTCTAGTGCATTATAGCTTCACCCTGCTATTCAAAACATTGAGTTGAAACAAAAAAAATATATCATTTTGCTAGAACAGTGAAAAATATATAATTAAGTGTACTTTTATTTAGCAATATTAGATCCCATTTGTATTATTGTGTATTCACTTTTATTTCTTTATCCAGCAAAACATTATGTCCCATTGCTATCATTGCTAGAACAGTGAAAATATAATTGAGTATGCATCTTTCCACATACTGAAGTTTGATTCTGTACCCTGCTGGTGTAATCATTTGGTGAGATTGTTCACTGACTACATACGGTATTTGTCAGGATTGCACAAAGATGCAATTCTTGCTCTTCATATTTCCAGTGCGGATCAACCAATCTAATTAATTGCACTCAATCACTCAACCATTGCTCAATGGCCTGCGTTAAAATTATAACTATAAGTCTGCAAGTCCAGGCACAACTCTTTGCACGCACGAGGGGCGTTCGGAGACAAACACATTCTCTGTGACATGAATAAGTTAGACACATGTTCTGTGACATGAATAGCAATATTACAATTTCAAGATACTTTATATCAAGCACTGATCTTCAATATTCAAATTCAGTTATGCCTCACCAATCCTCAATAAATAAACTAGGAAAAACACGGGACGTTGTGCAAATAAATATGGTTAATAACGAAATATGACAACATGCACTCACCCCTTCTCTGCTGCCATCTTCGTTCAATGCATGTAGCTGGCTCTTCATATATTCACACCCGTTTCTCCTTATATATTCATCTGGCTCTTCCAGCTTGACCTTTTCATATATTCACACCCGTTTCTCCTTATATATTCATCCAAATGGTGATAAGGAAGGGACAAGTTTTTGAGGCAGAAGAAAGGGGCAAGTGGGGACAAATCTCAAGCCACAAGAGTTCATTTTGTGTTCCTATGAGAGAGTAGCATCCAAGAGAGCTACGTTCCATTTTGAACCCCACCATTTCCAGAATCAAACAGGTTGTATGCATTCCGAGAATGGGACGCATGGGGAAAGGGTGTACGCAGGGTAACACTTAGTGGGTATGCAGCGGAAGCGCTTAATTTCACCATAATGTGAAATCAGCCTTGATCATCACTAGTGCACGGAAGATAACATTTGCATCACATATATACCGGAGAAAATTAGTAGTAGTCGGAGTTGGTCCAAACTGGTTCCAGCCGAATCACAACATTTGCATCTATCAGCACACCACTTTAGTTGGAGTCGAATCACAACTGACTGCAACTGGTCACAACTGATCGCAACAGCATGCACCAGCAATAACGCTTATAATTCAGTCACAACTAGTTGCAGTGAGTCGCAACTAGTTGCACCAGAATCGCATAAATAACAGAGACATCAAATTTAACATGGAAAACCCCCTAAATCGGGGTAAAAACCACGGGATTAAGCCAACCAAATCTTCTTCCACTATATGATGATGTGATTACAACAAGTTCATCTCTAGACACCACTAGAGTCTCTCATTACATCAAGATACAATAGATCTTGGATCTCAACAACAAGATTTGCGGCTACTACAAGAGGGTATAAAAAACCTCACCAAATAAAGGTGAAACTCAGATTAGAGGCAGCAAGATTGTGCATCTGAAACTTCACAATCTTGTGGATGAATCCCTCTTGATCTATTGCAAGATCTCCTCTCTAATCTCACTCGCTCCCTCTCTTTTTCTTCTCTCGGTTTTTCTCTCTTTCCTCTCTCACGCAGGAGCAACGGGGCTGAACTCTCTCTGGTCTGCTCGATGGGAGCCTAAAGACTTCCCCATCCTTCTCTTGTAAGGCAAGAGGAATACCGCTAGATGCACACAACGTTTGGTCTACAATTTGCGTTGCACTTATGACATGTGGTCCCGCTCATTTAAGAGCATTTACTTCTCCTCAACTGCCCACTCATAAAAAGAATTTTCCAACAATGTGGACTTGATATAATATTATTCTTTTCTAAACTCTTTAGCTTGCTCTATATATTTGGCTTACACAATGCGCTTCTTGTTTTTGAGAAACTAATTTGATAACAATTTGTATAATTAATGAAAGATAAATGACAGGTGAATATGTGATGAATCTGTAGTGTTTTCGTTATGTTGTCATGCTTAGTCACACACTTGAACTCTCTTGAAGCAATTATTGTGTACTTTAGGGCAAAGCCTTTTTTTTGGCCTGAATTATCGGTGTTCCTCATTGATACACGCATCGGCATGTATTGTTCCAGCCCTCATTGATACGTACTCAAAGCTAATGCCCACTACCTATTTCTCTAGAATATGGTAAATCCACGTCATCCTAGAAGCCCACAACCATGTTATCATCAACCCATAAGTCCACTACCATTAATTCAAGCATCTCCATCCACTTTTTTAGTGGTTTATGTTTGATGCTTTCCCATTCCACTACTACATGCATGCAACATACAATTCCATCATAATACTTCAGTTCTCATCAAATTTATATATATTCGTGTCATTCACGCAATATATCATTTTAAAATTCCGCAGCAATGCGTAGGGTATTTACCTAGTTCAAGTAATTTTATTTACACCACTCTTGCTAGTACCATCAATTCAATACATTGCACATGGTGGCATGCCTCTTCTTCTTCTCTCTTTTAAAACAGATGCCATCTTCCTGCTTATTTAAACGTCACCCAACAAATTGAGAAACATGGAGAGGGAATAGAGGAGAAAACGCAAACAACAAGAGTTCATTGTATCTTTGGGTCAGTGGTCTGCCACACTAAAAGGCCTTCGTGCCATTTCCATCTTCTCTGTTCTTGATGTTTTGTGAGAATGTGAAGCACCGGGAAAGGGACATGCACAGCATCAGCATCACATGGTAAGCACTAAACATTTTGATTCTGCTACCTCTAATTTTCTTAGAGAAAACAGACCGGAACTTTTTCATTATTATCTAAGAAAATTGTATCCATGGTGAAACAAGATAAGGCAGAACCATTTTTGACAGTATCCTTATTATCTGCATAGTTACTTAAACATTCTTCTTTTTTGCTACTACTTAGCCATGTGAGACGGATTTTTTCGTAAACGTATCTTCCGAAGCACCACTCCGTGGATCACTTCTTGGCGATGAAGGATGTGCCGGACAACGACGAGTCACTGTGTTAGATCGAGTGAGATTGCTTTGCTCGGCTTCGCAGTCCATGGCTGCGTTTGAAAGGATCAACTCTTTTTTTTTTTTTTTTTTTTTTTTTTTTTTTTTTACTGGGAAACAAAGATGCATTACTTAGCATCAAACAACTGCAACAAATTTACAAAGTTCTATGGCCACGTTATTGAAACTACATGCCATTGGACAAGCTGAGACATGATCAGCTCTGTTACAACAAACACGGATTACATCTGAAAGATATTTCAGTGGTATGTCTGAATGCAAGAGTAGCTAAAGTATGGACCGTAGCGTTTCTTCTTCTATCAATTTTTAGGAAGACTTTGAAGGCTCTGTTTTGGTTAGAGCATCTCCAAGAGTTTGCCATCTTCACTTGGCATCTATCTATTTTTGGTAAAACATGAAAAAACCTCCTCCAACAGTTTGGCATCCAACTTGGCAAATTTTAACAAGTTGCCAAATTCCACCCCTCCACGCGCATATATGCGCGCGCAAAGAGGGTTGCCATCGTGTTGCCATCACGCATGCAACCACTTGATTTTTGCCATCACGCATGCAACCACTTGATTTTGCCAAAACAGTTGATCGGTTGCAAACGGGCCTACTATTTTGATTTTTGCCAAGCCAAAATGGCAAACTATTGGAGATGCTACAATATTTCACTTGCCATATGTTTTAGTCACTTGTCAAATCACAAGATTTAGCAAGTAAATTTTAGCAAACTCTTGGAGATGGCAAACCTCTGAGTGAATGGCGGCGCTCATAGCTTCCTTGCCATGTTGTTGGATTTTAATTAGGCCTGATTTATTTTTAATTCTATTAAATAAAATAAATCACAATGCCTATAATTAATACTAGGTGTATTATGGTTCATTCTTGTATTAATTAAAAATTGATCAGAGATTGACTCAAACACAAAGGGATGAATATTTTGAGAACCTGCTGTAAAGTTGGAAAAGGTATAGAAGGGGTTGGGAGGACTGGGTATCCCCGACTTCAGGCTGGTCAACATGGCTAGTAATGATCTTGCCACGGCCAACTGATCCGAGAGGTAGGAGAACCACAGAAAAATTTGTAGAGGAATTTTTCTAGGAGAGACTTGTGTTTCTGAGTTTTGCTATTAGGATGCGGAATGCCGCCAAGACCACCTTTACTTTCGGGGAGACAAACATCTTCCCAAGCAACATTGCATTGCCCTCTTTTACAGTTATTTTTCACCTTCGAAACGAAGTTTTTTTTTTCGAGATCGGGACTTCACCCGTATTTCTTCGAAACGAAGTTCACCGCCTGTTTTTTTTGTCACCTCTCTGTATGTTGTATAGTGTGATGAAGGCTCAACGGGACACATGGTACAGGCGTGCAGAACAAGAAACTGGTGGTAAATAAGAAATATTATTACAGGCAGTTCTTTTACAACATCCATCAAATCCGTGAAACCTGCAAGATGCAAGGCTTTCATCAGCTTGAAGGTTCTTTTTTACAGTTTTGATGCGTATTTCTTTAGTGCATCTCCTGCCCTCTTGTGCTCCTCCGGCAACGGCAGGTTCGACACCAGCGTGACTCTGGATTCGGCGATCTGAGGCCCCTTCTCTCCTGTGGATGGATCCATCTTCCAGAGCTTTACCTCCCAAACCTTCCAATCGATTTTTTTTTTTCAGAAAGGGTTCAGAAAAAGGAACGAGTTGCAGTAGCAGATCATAGTATCAATCAATATATTAAACAGCAGAACTCTCACAAAAGAAAACATGGATAAGATAAATGTAAGCTATGCAAAACCAGCACTTCATAGAGTTTTGCTTTTGGGTAACGTTTGGTTTTGGGAATCAAGTAGGTTAGGATGGTCTTATTCCCGTTTCTAAAGATGGTGGGATGGTCCTACCTCCTGTTTGGTTGAGAAGGGACGACGCCATTTCCGTTTCATTTTGTTTTAAGTAGGCATTAACCTAGGGATGAGTCACTGACAATGCAGAACTGCAGAGTGCAAAGAGAGGAGTCTATCTGGGCAAAGGATATCACTCATCCATGTGACTCTCATCACGCGATCCTATATTTTTCATTTAGCAAAGGACACTGAGCAGTGACCATCATCACTATGGGTAGTGTCTAGTAGTTGGAGAATGAGGTAGAATAGAGGACCACATATCACTACGGGCAGTGTCTAGTAGTTGGAGAATGAGGTAGAATAGGAGGACCATGAGGACACATGATTTTTACCATAACCATTGTGTGGATTTTTGTGTGATGAGTGATTGTCAACATGCCAATACAAGGCGTGTGTGTATCTGCTAAGCGATGGCACACGGCTTCGTGTCAAACAATGGTGTCTCTTGGCTTGTGTTGTTTGCAGGTGTCGAGCTCGGAGATGGTGGTCGACGGTCGGTGAAGATCAAGTAGGGCGTGCCGTCTTGATGGAACAGTGCGGTGAAGGGCGGACGTGAGGCTTGGATCGAGGACACGAGGACCGGGCGGCCAGCCGTAGTGGCTGACAGCTGGGACATCGACGAGCGCAAGTGTACACGGCGGGGGACGCGTACGGGCTACGCTACTCGCGGAGGGTTTGGTGGTTTCGCCTCAAAACCATCGGCGGCGGGTTTCCCTGGTTTGCGCCTCAAAATCGGGGCGGAGGTCCCGATGCGGACGGACGACACGTGGCGGCATCGGGGAGATTGCTTGGAAGCGAGGCTACCGGTGAGGAGGCGCGGTGGCCGTCGGATCAAGTAAAACCTGAGTTGGACCCTTATGCCCCTGGCTAAGTGGTGTGGCTCTTCATGTATCCAAGGGCAAAGAAGGAATGTAAAATAGACTTGCCCCTATAAATAAAGGATGAGGGTCTCCCTTCCCCCTCACCTCTTTGATTTCCATTTTTCCTTTAGGATTTTTCCTTCCTCTAGTTGTTGTGTGAGAGAGAGTGTACGTAAATCTTTTGATTTGTACTCAAACCGGTGTGTGGTAAAGCGTATCGCCGAGTATTCGCTGTTTCCTCCGGGAGTAATCCCTTGTGCCTGTGTTTGCGTGATGGATTTTGTGTTCTTCCCGAGTTGACTTTGTGCTCTACTTGTTTATCGCGTGATTTCTTCGTTTTGGGATCGTTTTTAGCTCGTTCTTTCTCCCTTGGATCGATCTATGACACAAGAGTGAAGTTTCCACCGAAGGAATCTTGCTAGTTCCTCTTGAGATCAAAGATCCATGCGGATTTGTCTCCGGTTGTCCAAGAACGGTCTTTCTTCGCCCCTTTCTTGATTTCTCCTCCTTACTTCGAATTGGCTGATGATCTTTTGAAGATAGGCTCTCCTACGCATAAGCAACAACATTCTCAAATTTGGTTGCAAGAGGTTTCGAAGTGAAAGAGATCGGGACGGATCTTGGTGGAGGCGATTTTTCGGGCGATTCTGTTTAAGGGTCGCGGACAGTCCGGCGTTGTACACGCGGACAATTCGGCCGCGGATAGTCCGGTCCTTGTGCTTCGGACAGCCCCTTGGTCTCTCGTCGGCTGTGTCAGAAAGTTTTTCGATCTGTTTGGTTATCCCAGTTGTAACCGCGGACGGTCCGGGGCTGCACCGCGGACAGTCCGGCGGCCAGAAGTCTGAGCCAGTGGCTTTCGTTGGCTTTTCTGTTGAAGTGTACCTCGGACAGTCCACAGGTGTATACAGCAGACAGTCTGGCGGTATACTCTAGAAAAGTACCAAGCTCTCAGCTTCCTGTTCTCTTCTTGGACTTTTGACCCGCGGACAGTCCGGCCGACAAGCGCGGACAGTCCGACGGTGTTCTGCAGTTGCAGTACAGAGTCTGTTCAAGAAGTTCGTTTTCCAGGTTTTGACCGGCGGACAGTCCGAGTCCAAATCGCGGACAGTCCGACGTTGTCCAGCGACTTGGTGTCTAGCAGCTGTTCCGAGAAGTGTGTTTTCTGGAAGATCAACTGCGGACAGTCCGGCCATACCTCGCAGACAGTCCGGCCCTAGGACAGTCCGGACAGAAATCTCGAGATCTATCCACGATTGATCGACAGTCTTGTTTATCCGCTTTGCGATCGCTTGTGCTCCGATTGTTTCCTTGTTTCTTCCACTACTTCGTGGTGATCCGTGTTCGTAGGAAACATCCACCCTCTCATTAGGGTACGTGATCACTACGGCCGGTGGTGTATCACTTTTTGGGTTGCTTGTTTGAGCCTAGAATGTAAAAGTTTTGAAAGGAATTTTTGAGGCCCCATTCACACCCCCCCTCGATTCGTCCTTACCGGTCCTTCAGACCATATCCCTATTTTTATTAAGATGCTATAGTTCCATCAGTATTTTCAATAATAGGGATCTGCGTCCATCTTATCCACGCTATCTGTACTCTCCATCCATTCTCTTGTCTCAGAGTGGAAGTGGATAGCTGCATTTCATAGATTATGTAGAAACAACAAAATAAAAATGCAGTGCATATCCCATCTTGTCCATGTACCTATAAGCCAAACACACCCAAGCCAGAAGACATGGAAACTCACTGACGAAGTATACGCGCACGGAAGACCGAATCTCGTTTCAGATAACAGCACTACTGAACTCTAAGATAACAGCACTGCTGAGTCAATGCAGGCATTCGGTTAACCGAAACCGATCGGTTCGGTTCCTCGGTTTTCTATAAAATTCGGTTACCCAAGAACTCGACCGATCGGTTCTTTCAAAAGTGGGAACCGAGGAATTCGGTTTCGGTTATTTTCGGTTTTCGGTTCGGTTATTAACCGAACTAACCGAGATCTTCAGTACAAACACAGATTCATGAAGCCAGAGAGAAAAAAAGGGGGAAAATCAGTTATGGCCACACAATGCGCCGGCGGCGCCATCGAGTGCATGTGCTCTGCCACCAGCCCGCAAAGTCGAGTGCCCTTCCTCCGCGTGATGCAGCGCCGCCAAGTCGCCGACTGTGGACGCCTCCCGTTGACGCGCGACGGGGAGGGAGGTAAGGGCGGCGCTAACCGGGTCCTCTCCCGCGTTATGCGCGCCGCCGGCGGCGCCGAGTACCTCGCCTCCCGTTGACGCGTGACGGGGGAGAGTAGGGCGCGGTGACCGGTGAGGAGCGGCTGCGAGTTGAGTGGGGGCGGCGGTGACCGGCGAGGAAGTGGAGAGCACCGCGGCCGATCCTCCGGGACTCGCGGTTTGGGAAGGGAAGAGGAGTGGGCGGCGGGACTGGGAGGTGGGAAGTGAGGGCAGGCTGGATGAGGAGTAGAATATATACTTAGGGTTGTGCCTTTGTTTTGGGCAGGCTGCATTCTTATGGGCCTTAAATTGTAATTCGGTTAATTTGGGTTATTTCGGTTAACCGAGGCTTGGAACGAAATAACTGACTAAATTCGGTTCTGAGAAGTTGGAACCCGAACAGGAACCGAAACCGATTGGTTCGATTAGTTCGGTTTCGGTTCCCGGTTCTTTCGGTTCGGTTTCGGTTATTCGGTTTTTCGTGCCCAGATTGACCGCTGAGTGCCGAAAGTAAAATCGAACGGATAACTCGATCCGTGCTTACAGTTGAAGCGTGGTTTGTGGCAAATCAAAGATCGACAGACGATAACTAGTTGAACCGTGTACTAACAACCAGTCAGAGTCACCCACCGGCTTGTACCTTCGTCGTTCGTGCCGGACCCAGGCGTACGGCTGCCGCCATGACGTGGCCGTGGCCCGTGGCGTCGCCCATGGCGTCATCGGCCGCGGCGGCGTACTGGCGGCCGCCATGACGGGTAGTTGGGTTGTGCGGCTACGACAGGACTGGGTGCTGGTGTGGAGCGGACTGACGGACCGACCGAGACTGACCGAGGGGATTGGTGGATCCGTCCGCGGATCGCTGCGGCACCAGTGACCATCCCCATTCCCCAGACGTCTGGGCTCCTCTGTCCTCTCTCTAGGTAGTTTACCGGTCACGGTCGTCGTCGACCTGCCGTCTAGAGCCGGATCGCTAGGAATTTCTTGGTGCATTCTATAGTTCCAGTTGATCTTTCCGATTTTCTAGATGATCCGAATTCCGAAATACTAGTACTCGTACTCCGTAGTGTTTCATTTCACTCCAAACACAGGGTCCAGGCCTCCAAGGTCACCAACAGTGCTCGAGCGCCATGGTGGACCACGCATGTTCTCGGAGCCCGGTTGGTTTGGTTGGTGCTGCGTCCAGAGACGCACGGACAGATCTATCAGGTACGGAGTAGCCGCCAACTGCTCACCGTGTGCACGTTCAGTCGCTCGCATTGCTGTTGGAAGGACGGAAGATTATATCCTCCCTCAGTCCCAAACTATTTGTCCTCACGATTTGCGTGTCAATAACTTTGACTTGATTTATAAAAAATATGTTCAATATTCTTATCTTCAAATAAATTTATTTAAAAATTAGATTCAAATATCTAACCAATGATACTAATTATGTATCATAAATTCTAATATTTTTAAACATATATTTACGCACTGTTAGTGTCTTGAAAAGCGAAAATGAAAAATATTTTGGGATTAGATAGAGTATTTCAAATCCTCCCCACCAAGCACTATTGTTGGTAACTAATGTGCCACCTAGACCTACACCTGACGGCATTACTATATGTATGTTGCTAGTTAGAAATAAAAGATTTAGTCAATTGAAGAGGAGCACCTGGCTATATATTTTTATCAAGAAAGTGTATGTTGATGTTTGTTCTTTCATTAAGAGGTAAGTGACCGAGAAACATTAACATCGCAATCGCAAGTGTTGCTGTGGACAACGAACCACCATAAATAGTCTCCATCTCCTTTTTTTTTTATTTACAAGGTATAATAATGTATTTTGAGATTAAAATTAAAGCATTTCATAGAATTTTTCATTGTGGGTATGGTGTTAGCACAACTAGATTCATATTTGAAATAAATACCTTTCATATATGCAATAGGTTTTATAGTCATGAACGATGTACTATAGGTGTTTCTGTTATATTTAATTACACAAGTCAAACCGCATCTTTGTATATTTCAATAAAATAGAGGGAGTGCTAACGTAAAGAAATCTCCTATCTCAAAATCAGAAAACAGAACAACGAAACCACTAAGGAATGCATAGTTTATTATCAAATTATAAATTTAACAGATTACACGCGGTCCGTGCGGTGATGAGCACGGCCACGCAACCGAATCTAACAGAGATTGAACTAACAGGGTGTTTCTTTTACTGAACTAAGGGCGTTTGGTTTAAACTAAAACTAAAGTTTAAAATGTTTTGGTTTCTTTTTAGTTCACCCGAGTTTAAAGTGGATCATCTGTCATTAAAAGTGTTTTAGTCCTATTTTAGTCCTTGTGTTTCGCTCTTTAGTACTAAAGTTTAGTCCACTTTAGTTTTAGTCCTAAGAATCAAACAGGCCCTAAGAGGGTGCTTGATCCCATGACTAAAAAATTAATTAGTTCTGGGTTTTATATGCCAACAAAAAGGAAAAAGCTAACGGGCCTCAACGCTCCAAACCCACTTTGGGCTGGGGGTCGTTGCCTCGTTGACCATCTAGTTCGCCGAACACCGATCGTGCGGGGAGCAGTTGGGGGAGTGGTCGATCGAGATGGCGATGGTAGTAAAGGATGATGCTAATGCAATCATGGATGATGGAAGGTGAAACCAAGGGCGGCAGGGCGGCAGACCTGGGTGGAGCGTCCGACGTGGACGGGGACGGCCTGCGCGAGGACGGTGTCGCCGAGGGCGGCGCTGCGGAAGTGGTTGATGCTGAGCTGCACGCCGGCGACGCGGCTGTACCCCGACGCCATGTGCGCGCCCATGCTCGCCAGCGCCTCCGCCACCAGCGCCGACACGCCGCCGTGCAGCACCTTGAACGGCTGCAACATACTAAATCAGTGAGGTGCTGAGGCTGGCGTGGCGAATTTGGCGATGGTAGCCTGTTAAGCTCGCTCGCCGCGAGAAGGAAGGGGGAAGACTTCTAGCTCTAGCAAGCAGGAGTACTAGCCTGGCAGCAGGTGGGAGTGATGGGGAGGCGGCCGGTGAGCCTCGACGGGGAGAGCTCCTCCATCTCGAACCCGAGGGCGTGCAGCGGCGCGTCCAGCTCCGCCATCATGATGGCTCTGGAATCCTTCGTCATCGTCGTCGTCGCCGGCGAGGCCGCAGGCTGCTGCAGGCGCTGCCGCGACGCGACCGTGGCGTCGTCCATGGCAAGAGCAAGACCTCCCGCGCGCGAGGTAGTTGGGGCGGGCGCACGCAGCTGGGGAAAGTGTGTGCGTGGAATGGAAGGTGGAAGGCTTGGGCCCTTCGCACTCTTGCAGTCTCGCTCGGTCTCGCTTCGGTGTCTGTCTGACCGTGACCGACGATAAGGCGATTGGTCAGGTGACTTGTTTCAATCTCTCTGCTCCTTTTTTGTGGAGTGTAATTGCTCTGCTCCTCACTCCTCAGTAGCTCCGGAGTGAGCTACTCAGGCCGCAGCCTGCACCAACCCCGTTTCCTGACCATGTGGGTTGTTGTTTAGGAGTAGGACCACGCTATGGCAAACACAAACTCTAATGAGAGTACGGTTGCACGCTCGCGCGACTCGCTACCGGCCCGGCCGTTCGCCGCACCTCCGCTGGAGTTAGGATTTACTTCTCTCCCCAGTCCTCGAACCATAGCGCGGGAGCGGAGACCGCAATTGAGCAGTGCAGGGACAAACGATGACGATCGTGATCAAAGACAACTCACCAAGGAAGGGCAGAGACGATGGATACACAATTACTTCTTCCTACAGGTGACAAGTGGCATGCTTTCTATTTTCGTTGGACCGTGTGAGTTTGGTGCCCGGCTTACCACTACGGCCGTTCGACTAGGCCTAAAGTAAGCCTCATCCGGCTGCTTAAACAGTAATTTATGAGAGGAGCCAAAGAAGCCGGGAATGCCATCTTGCTGCGAACTGCGATGGCAACCAGCCATGTCCTGGGCACAAGAGTCAACGGGAACAATGCTTCTTCACTACCGGAAACAGCTACTATGCTGAGCGCCTAAGTCTTTGCCGGGCCTAATGTCGGGAAAGATTCAAAAATTCTTTCCAGAGGCGGTACGGCCTCGAGAGATTGCCGTCACCGTCATCTCGAGAGGCGTCACGGCGGAAGACTTTGCCGATAGCCGCTGACGCTCGGCAAAAGAGTTCGTTGCCGATCACCAGTGCCGACATTCCTTTGCCGAGCGTATCGGGCCTCGGCAAAGGACGATCAGCTCTGCTGGCATCATTGCTAGTTGTTGGCTGGGGGGGGGGCTGAGGGCTTTGGTTCAGCTCCTTTTTTTTTTTTTTTTTTTTGAGTGGAGGGCACTGGTTCACGTCTTCTTGGTGTGGAAGCTTCGGTTGGTGTCGACTTGGCTGCTGTATTTTTTTCCTGCTGATGGACAGTGACTAGGCAAACCTTTTAGCCCATGGGTCGGGGACCTGTACAAGTCAGCCCGTGAGCCTAGTAAAGCCTGTAAATAGATAGAAGTACCGCCAACCAAAATAGATAGATAGAAGCGATAGTTGGACGGAGCAGGATCAAGGACACTCTTTGGTCAATGTGTGCGAGAGGGAGAGGAGCCCTAGTGTTTTTTTATTTCATTGATGATGGAGACCTCAAAGGACCCCTTTTATAAGTGAAAAAGAAAGACACCCCATCCCGTCATCCGGTACTGACTAGTAGAGGCGATAGATCAGCAAGGGTAAAAACAAATGGTAGCCCCGTTGCGGCACACGTTGCTGATGACGACGGTCAATGTTGGGAAGCGATGGCGGGAGAGGGGTCGTGTGCTCGTGCATCCGTAGGATTGATCATTCGTCGCGCGTTAACTTCGTCCAAGAATGGCCCGCTTCTCATATTCCACGATACACATTATTCTTCATGTATGCGAGAGTGATGGGTGATAGCTGAAAGGCAGGCAACTGTGGCGAACAGTTGTCGGTGAAGAGAGGTGTTCGCGTCATCAGCCGTGCAATAGTCTGCCCGAGGACGTGCATTAACTTCGTCCAGAAATGGCCGGCGTCTCATGTTGCGGTAATGCTTCTTAACATACGTTCTAATTATAGAACGGACGTGGCTTGAGCCCACTGGGCCGTGCCCACCGCGCACGCGAAGTCGCACACGCGCACTGCATGCCCACATGCGGGCTGCTGCTGCGGGTTCCCCTTCCCCTTCCTCCTCGCATCGTCATTTCCGTCTCCTCTGTCCTCAATTTCTCCGCGAACGAGACATGGCCGGGCGCACTGCTGTCACCGCTCTCCACACTCCCGCCGCCGGCGCACGCCTCTCTCCTCTTCGCCCCTACTCCATCCTCATTCGCCCCCGCGCGCTCTCCCATGGGGTTCTCCACCGCGTCGACGGCGGTGCTCGCCGCCATCTTGGATGCGGTCTTGTGCGCCGGATCCGCGGAGCGCGGTGGATCCACCGGATCCGGCCACAACCTCCACGGATCCGTGTGGATCCAGCCTCAATCGACCTCCTCCGGGGACCTTCTCCGCCCCGCGTTGGCCGGTGCGCCTCCATCTTTTGCGCCGAAGATGAGGACTATGGGGGAGTGGGGCTTGCCGGCGAGCGACGCCCCTTACTACCTCATCTACCGACGGGGACGGGCAGCTCCACGGCGAGTAGGTGTGACCTCCGGTTCCGACGTCTACTCCTCATGCTCGCGTCGTCCTCCCGTTTTCTCCCTTCTCCCGTTTTCTCCTCCTCCTCGCGTGTTTCAATTGCTTGTTCCTGGTCGTTTCAATGATCCGAGTAGGTTGTTTCGATGTCATTTTCTCTTTGTTTCGATTTTTCATCGTTTTGGTTCATATGAAACAATTATTTTCTTTTTTGGTTTCAATTTCTTGTCTCTTTTGGTTCAGGTTTGTTAGATTTTTTGTTTCATATACTGTATTCTTTCTTTTTCTTTTTTTCAGTTTCAATTTTGTTCCAAATCTTTGTTTCTTTTTCTCTTTTGGTCTTGTTTGAGATGTTGATTCTTATTTGCTTTTTTATTGTTTTCATTTTGTTTCAAACGTCAAAATGTCTTTGTTCCTTTTTTTTTGTTTATTTTTCTTCTTAGGTTTTGTTTCTCTATTGTTTTCTTTTTTGTTTCAAAATCGCCCCAATTTTTTTGTTTTTGTTTTTGTTTCTGATATCAGTTTTTTTGCATGTTTCTAATTGCATTTTTGTTTTGTTTCAACCGTATTCATCTCTTGTTTCAGTTTTTTTTTAATAATTTTTTCATCTCATTTGTTGTTTTGCAGAGTCACGGAGGGGGGGGTGTGCCCGCGGCGGCAGTGCGTGTGTGTGGAGATCACGTGTGTGCGCCTGCGCGCGGTGTGTGAGTGCGTGTCCGCACGCGGGTGTGTGCGTGTGTTGCGGGCCGGCCCACAGCGTTCGATCGTAGAACGTTCGATCGCTAGGACGACCCTCATGTTGCGTGATACTACATGAGACCTATTCGTCCAAAATGATACGCAGTGAATTGCTGCAAGTGACCAAGTTGTGTGATACGTACGTAGTGACTTATTCCTGCAGGTGATAACTTCGTCCAAAAGTGACTGGCATCTCAGGCTGAGCGATACACGTGGACTTATTCCTGCAAGTGACCAAGTGGCGTACTTGTGATCTTTGGTACCCACTCCATCCTAAATTATAAGTTATTCTAAGAATTTTTTGGGGAATCTAAGTATCTCAAGTTTAACCAAATTTATATAATAAAATATCGTTATTTTTTTCTCAAGTTTGGTAAATTTATATAATAATAAAGTATTGTTAATTTCTTTATTAATTATATTTTGATAGTATATCTATTTGATATCATGAACTTTTATAATTCTTGCTATAAATTTAGTTAAACTTAAAAATATTTTGACTCTTCAAGGTCTTTAAAATGACTTATAATTTGAAATGGAGGGAGTATCCACTACCTCAAAGCGGAGATCGGGTGGGCAAAACTGCGTGTCATTGTCACATTGGCTAAAGAATCCATGGCTGGGAACGCCATCTTGCTGCGGTGGCAACTAGCCATGTCCTGGGACAAGGGGAACAAAAGCATATCCGAGGATAAGGGGAACAAAAGCGTCTTGCATTTTTCCTTCTTGGGTTTTTTTTTCTTTTGAAAGTTCTAGGGGATTTTCTGGATATGGGCATGAGGGCATCTTGCATTATTCCCTTGGTGTGGGAGAGCCTCGGTTGGTGACTAAACCCATGAACCATGAGTCAGGGCTTTTGTACAAGCTAGCCCATGAGATCAATTAGACATTAGGCCACCATTCCACCATACTAGCCAGCTTTAGGCCAACATGTCTTTCAAAAAGATATATTGGGCCAACTTTACATAGGTATCGTGGTAAGACAGTCCCAAACTGT